>CABFPE010000101.1:629407-639925 GCA_900660155.1 Hofstenia miamia
AAAGTACTGAGTTGATTTTAACTCGTTGTTTCCTATTACTTAAGAAACTCGCAATTAAACTAGTACTATCGAGGGACAATCCCATACGTTTAAGTTTTTTTATTAGTATGTCATGGTCGATTGAATCAAATGCCTTAGAGAGATCTAAGCATGCAATAGCAACATATTGTTGATCATCCAATGAATTTCGTCAGTTCTCTGTTGCCTGGATAAGTGCATCATTCGTTGAAAAATTTCTTCTAAATTCTCAAAAACTTTACTTATTGGGGTCGTGATTGAAATAGGCCTATAATTTAGTGGGCATGTTTCATCATTTTTTTTGTAAAGCGGAGTAACATGTGCTTCTTTTAAGCAGTCTGGGAATGTTTTGGATTTAAAAGTTTATTGTTTACACCTACGCTTTTGAGGTCTTTATATGAGAGCACATTGCATTGTGCACCTGAGTCAATTTTCATCTGGATTCTTCATTTGCTAATTATAGCTATTGTTTCAATTGATTTTGGTGAATACTCGTTCATCCTATGAGTTGTCAATCATAGGAACCTTCTGCTTCGTCTGATGAATTGTTGTATTTGTCTTGAAGATCATTTACTTGGTTTACAGCTGGGATGGGTTTCAGTGGTTTGGTTTTACAAACTATTGCAAAATAATTTCTTCTACCACATTAGTTTCAATCACTTCCTACAGCCGGGCAATTATTTTTTACATGAGTACTTTCACATTTTCCGCAATTAATGCTTTGAGACATTCGCACTTCAGGAAGTGTCAATTTGTGTCTTTTTCCAATAAATCTTCTCTGTCTGATGTAGGCGATTTCGTCTGTTTCATATTCAACGTTTGTAACGTGATCTTGTAGAGCGGAGGAAATTGACAAAATTTGAGCAGCAGTTTTCTCTGTACACTTGCAAATCTCAACGGCCTTTTGCAAATCAAAATTTGGTTCTCTTAATAGTCTTTATTGAAGATTTCCATTGGGTAATGTGATGATAATTTGGTCGCGCATTAGAGACTCAGTGAGATTCTGAAAATTGCAATTTCGAGCAAGACGAATGCGTCCGATACTTTCTTGTTCCTTGTTTAGTGAAAAGAATTTGAATCTCTTAAACGTTTCGTTCTTTGTCCAGATGAAATATTTCTCAAACTTTTTAATTACTACATTGAAGTTGGTTTTGTCTTCACCAGAAGCCATAAAGAATTGTCAAACATGTCTTTACAAAAGGAACCAATTGTTTTTAAAAGTAGACCAACCTTTACGGAGTGCGATTTCGTATCCAGTTCTATTGCTTGTAGAAAGAGTTGAAAATCGCAATGCCAACGTATCCACTCATTCGCCATATTAGATCCGTCAAGAATTAAAGGATTTAGTTTAAGAAATTTGTACTCTGCATCCATGTTAGTTCAAGATAGATGCTAGTGATTAAAAAGTAGATTCAAGTATATTGTACAATTTCATTACAATCATATCTACATATATATATATATATATATATATATATATANAGCACAGTATTTGATATACAACGAGCCCAAAACGAGCCTATTTTAGGCAAAGCAAGTTTATAGTTCTGCTTGTTAATTTGATTATGAAGATGTTTGTTATTTTTTGCAGTCAGTATGCCTTTCCTATAATCTTATTTAAGAAATGTTTATTAAATAATAGGAAGAGCTATGTAAAAAAATCTTTGAGCACAATATTTTTAAAAAAATACCGAACTAAAACGAACCTTATTCAAAGATTTTATGTGGCGAGCTGAGCCGAACTTACACAAAATTTAAACGAGCCGAGTTGAGCCGAGCTTGGAAATGTCGGCTCGTTGACAAGTCTGTATTGAACTAACAACTACATCTCTGCTAACTTGTCATTCATACAATTATCTTTCAGTTTTACAGTTTAAAATTACCAGGCGATCAGTTGAAACCACAGAATCAACACGTTGAAATGTTGATATTGAAATGTAATTCGCCCACGCCCATAACAATGTAAATGATATCATTTCTGCCACAGAATACCCAAAACTACAGTGTACTGCATCGTGAATAAATAGAAAACTGGGAAGGATCCCTATCGTCATTCTCACAAGCCTCATAGTAACCAGAAGCGCACTCAGAATTTCCTGTCGCACCTGAAGTTCTCTATCAATAAAAACATTTCCACTATCATTACAAAACTTGCAGCCAACCAAAATGTGAATTGACAGAGCCGTGCATGTGAACCTCGGAATGAAGTCTTATGTTAGACAGTGCAACAACCTCCTCACAGAGAGTTCTGAAGCCATTAGAGCCGACAGAAGTAAACTACAACTAAACCACTTTAAGCACAAGGGTGGACGTGTCATAGTTTTTGTGAACGTGAAGAAATTCATTGTAGACGAGGTAGCCAACTGCAACAACGCTACAATTATTGCTAATAATCCCTCTGAAGTACTTCCTATCATGAGAAGCAAGAACCTAGCCTCTGTAATGGTATTTGACGCCGTAGCAAGTGATGGTCATCACATGCTAACCCCATTTCATCCCTGTGGGCCTCAAAATTAACACATGAGAATACATGAAAATTTTAAATGACATTTTCCTGCCCTGGATAACCCAGTACTATGATTCCAGCTCAAGGATCGAAAACTGTCCAAGACCATCTACTTGAGAATATTCCCCTTTTTGTCCCAAAGAACATTGTGCCTTTCATCTGTTTATTGGTTATGGGGCGTGATCGAGATAAAGACTAATGCTTCCCATTTAACAGTGTGAATGGTCTCAAGAGTGCAATTATGAAGGCGTTCAGGTGTAGGTTCTTAGAAAGTGGGCAATGATAAGTTCCCAATTTAACTGCCAAACCTTATAAACATATATATATATATATATATATATATATATATATATACAGGTTCTCATTGTAAACCTGAAAACGCAGCATGACATGCGACCGTGTGATTTCAAGGTAAATAACCAATGACCAACACATATAGCTAAATGCTACCATTAATATAGCATTTCAAAATATATATGTGAAGTGCTTAGACAATGAATATCAGGAGGCACTGATGAAACACATGCGATTGTAGTCTAAATTATACCTACATATGCAAATTTATTGGTATATTTGAACTTCAAAGTGCAAAATTTTTGCCAGTGCAGGAAGCATATAGACATGCTCAAATAAGCCTACATAATTTACAACAAGAATTTTTTCAATTGAGTGCGGTCAGTCAATCCAAAATACACTCCATACCTTTTTTCATTTATTACTGAAACATTTTTTGTTGATTTACCTTTTACAGCACTAAACCCAAATCATTTATCTACATTGCTAAATGTATGCTGAAAAGAAACAGTCATGATTGTGGTTTCAATGCTTTTCTTAAAATATGCTCTTGTCTATGTACCGCATTGTGGTACACACCACCAGAAACAAAGGGCATTCTACAACAAAAAGGTATTTTATGGTGATCGACCTCTCCAACTGCTATTGGCATATACCTCTTAATCAGAGATAAAATCAGATACAAAATTTTAGGATTCAATCCGGATCCGAAATTTCATTATCTGGATCCGATCTGAATTTTTAAAAAAAATTAGTTTTCGAATTTAAATGTAAATAAGTATTACAACAATAAATAAACAGGGACTTAAAATATATTTGTTTTTTTTCAAATGCGAATAGAAAATTTTAAGTGCTTCAACACTGTCTTGAGATCAAAAATGGACATATACGATCCAACGGGAAATATAGGGTCTGGCTTGGACTGAGGTATGGGAAAAACAGGACGACTTACGCAGTAGTGCATGCAAATCAACCCAAATGTAGTGAATCCTATATAACTTAAAAACAATGTGTTGTAAAATCAATTTTCAATATTGAAATATTACAATAGTATCAAATGCTCTTCTAGTACTACAATTTATTACAGTCGATTTTGATCAAGCAAAAAAATTCGAGAAATGTTTTTGTCCAACAAATTCATTTCTTTGCTTATTTGTAAGCTTTGTAGTAATCTAGTTCCTAAAATTATCATTATAATATATTTTTAGAATTTAAATAGTTGAATTTCTTATAGTATTACCGCCCTATTATTTTATCATTTCCAAATCCAAAAATCACCATTTTGCAATGTTATTGTTTATTGAGAATTGTAGTTGGTTCAAACAACAAAATACAACTTACTTCAAAATTGCAGTTAAGCGATGAAAAAAGAATAGCACAAGCAATGGCAATTTAATGTCCAAACCCAAAATTTATATTGGAAGACATTAAAAAAATTGCAGTAGAGTGTATTAAAATCCCTGAAAGAAAAATTTATTTTTTCAAGCTAAATTTGAGATTTAAATATAAATTCTGTTTGCTAATTCAATATTCACGACCATTTGCATATGTAGCTAGGTCCCCGTCAGCGGCAGAAAGGCACTATTCTCAGATCGAGAAAGAATTGCTAACTAATGTCTATGGACGCAATCACTTCAATCAATACGTACATGGTAGCCACATAACTATAGAATCTAACCACAAGCCTCTAGAAGCCCTGCAATCGAAACTTATAACCAATTGCTATCCCCAAATACAGAGGCTTTTTGTAATTCTTTAGAAATATCCGATCTTGAAAATCGTATACAAACCTGAAAATCATATGGTTTTTGTCTAGGATTCAAATGAAACCAAAACAGAAGAGCAACATTGAAGAAAAGATTGCGATAGCTGTGTATCAAGTCATCACTTGATTAGGAAATAAATTGGATAGTGTCTATCTTCCCAGAATTAAGCCAGATTCAGAAGACGACTCAACAATGAGAGTGGTAAAGCAATATATCACAAATGGGTGGCCGGGCACAGTAAGAGTATCTCATTAGATGCAAGACCGCACTAAAAAATTCGAAACAAGCTAACGTCTTAAATGGGTTAGTCATGTTTGGAACTAGGATAGTAATACCAAAACGTACACAGTCATATACCCTAAAAACTCTTCATACGGAACATTTGGAAATCGAAAAGTTACTATTTGGCCCGGAATCTCCAACTCTTTAGAAAAACTCGCTAAAGACTGTATAACTTGCATGCAACATAAATGCATCCACACGAAAGTCCATTCCTTCCATTTCAAAAAATTGGACTTTATATAGCAGACATAGGTAATGATTACCTCAACACTAGTAAGTCCTAGAAACAGAAGCACTACTTAATCTGGAAATCTACTAAAAATTTTAAATTGTAATAGTAATAGTAATCTTTTGAAAAAGCCCTTATAATATAACCTTAATAGAAAGAAGTTTTCATTACTTTAGATGGATTCTCAATTCAAAGTTAGTAGAATAAGACTATGAAATGATTGCCGTTGAAAGCCGCTTTAAATTACATTTGTAATGTAACCAGTGTATACATTTGCTATAAAAACATGAAGAAGAATGCTACCAGGATACATTGTAATGGATACTAGTTGCATTAAGTTAAATTCATTTCGTTTGCACATTTCGATGTGTATATTTTCCAATCACCAAATTGAAGATTAAAATCGCCAATAATAATTAGTTCTTTGCCAATAGATTTCATTCCGGAACAATGCAAATCAAATGAACTCACATGAGATTTTATAAAAAACATTAGTCATAAAAATATATTTTCTTCAACTTGAGCATCTTCACTTTACAAAAAATTCCCTCTATAACATGCACTATTTTATAAAGATAATATAACATTAAAAGATGATTATTTGGAATTTATGAGTATAGATTTAATCGAAATTATACGGTATACATAAGATCACAATGGCAAAATCTTAACATCAAAGTCGCTTAAATTTACAAGCATTTGATCTTATTAGATTATGCTTTTTCTTTAACTTTGAAGAAATCTTCACTTACTTCGTAGGACTTAAGAGCACACTTAGTCAATGATCCCATGTATTTCTAATCTCGCAAGCCCAGTAGGTTGTATTTTAAAACTGATTATGCCACGGCTGCATTACTCCTCTTGAAAATATTAAGCAGAAACTATTGAATTGGAATATTAAGGAAGTAAAGCGAATTTGAAAAGGTTTTTGCTTCCAAATTGCATTATCAAGATCGGAATGATGTCTACAACATGCATGATGCTGATATAAACACTAGGATATTTCAAGAAAAACTAGATGGATTTGATATCTATGATA
Organism: Hofstenia miamia; assembly: GCA_900660155.1. Classification (NCBI taxonomy): domain Eukaryota; kingdom Metazoa; phylum Xenacoelomorpha; order Acoela; family Hofsteniidae; genus Hofstenia; species Hofstenia miamia. The sequence goes on from CABFPE010000101.1 coordinate 635,542, forward strand.
TCTGTTTTACTCGAAAAAGAATTTTGTGTGACACAAAAACTTAGTCACTTATCAATAAACGAAAACATCATGAGGTTAAAAAATATCTAGAAAAATTGACTAGCTAATATTTGCGACAAAATCGGACATTGGTATAAAATTAGATATATAAATATTCAATCATAGCCATCAGTGAAGAGCTAACTTGTATTGTACACTGTTTAAACAAGTGCTTTAAATAAGGAGGAAAAACACGTTTAGAACACCATAAAAAAACAACAAAGTTTTTGTTTTTTATTTCAGTACGTTTTGCTGATAGGCAAGATGCTTACTAGCTATGCACAATTCTGGGCAGGGATGGAAGGGGTACCCTTAATTGCCGACCATGATCGGTCCGGTTTTGATCATCCACTGACAGGTGTTGACCGATTGTTACCCTCATGTTGGTATCGGCTTTGACTGGTTTTCACATTATAGAGTAGCCATTATGACCGATCTACCTTGTTTCACCGTTTTTATAGGTTCAATTCTCTTTGTGATCGGTTGTGACCAGCATTGCAGTATCGGTCTGTTTGAAGACTCAGACTTGTACAACGTTTGAGATGCTGTGGATAACACTATTTAATGAGTTCCAGATGTCACAGATTAGACAATTGCTGCAAGAAATATATTGAAATCGTATTCAGATTGCACGAGACACTTCAGGCAGAAAACATAAAAGACATCTTGGAGAATACTTTGATAGCAATTGGTGACCATCCTCCTAGATCTTCCACTGTTAGTAGTATGAAAAATATAGCAGCAGTTGAACATGATTGCGCATATTTCGGTTGTCTGAAACTTCCAGAGCATGACCAGCATTAGTACCCGCAAGAGAAATAGTCGAAGGCTGCAGTAAACTAATTACAGTCACGTCTATAGCGGCTGGTCGGCCAGAAGACCAGCATGGCAAAAAGATGTTCTCAGGACGAACAGGGGACTCAGTGAGGTTAGACTTTTCAAACATAGGAGACAAAACACATTTAGAAGCAGTTGCAAAATAGCCCCCCCCCTGAATCGATCATGACGCGGAATTCTTTCCTATCAACCGCGCATGACATAGCATGATCACTGAATAAATCCAAAGGCTTAAAGTATTTTGGACATTGTTTGCCTTCATCAATTAAGGGGATGCCAAGCCGATACAGAAAAATTCGGAATTCAGCAGAAGCGAAGAAAAGACCAAGTGCTTTCAAGGGAATCGCAGCCAATCAATCCCCACTTCTTGGTATGGAACAAGAAATTGATTATTCCGTGATAGACTTTAGTAATTAATGGCACGCTGTTATTACTTCCGAACATCGATGATAATGATTTTGAATCTTAATTTTAATCCTAATTCATAAGCAGAGTTAATCGCCGTGATGACCCGGAAATGATAAATGCCGTTAAGGTAAAAATTCCAACACCCATAGTTAATAAGCCTGATGTTTACTCTGAAAATATAATCTAATAATGAATTATGGAATCTTATTGGTTTATGTCTTTAAATCACAGTGGGCATATTTAAAAACAGTTTCCTAAGTTCTATATCATTAATATTACGATTCATCTGCAATATATGACGATAAAAGCTAAATGGAGAGTTACAATAAAATATGGTGTTATTGTTTAGATGCTTAGATCAATTTACAAAATGTATCCCACTGAATTGACATTCAGTGGCACTATTAGGTTATACAGTTGTATTGATTAAAAAAGACTACTTGTCCTACGTTAGTGAATTGCATATATGACCTACTAACTCTTCCACACAACCGCGCCGTGTACATAATTGAACTTTTTTGTAAATTACAGTGCATTTACAATAATATATTAGAAAATATTATTATAGTAATTATCACGTGCTTTAGCAGCTTGAGATTTGAGAAACTCCTAGACAAAATAGCTGAGCGGTATGACTAGAAACACATCTCAATTGACTGGTTTTGATCGGTGAAGTGAAAATAAGCTTGACCAGAACCGGTTCTGTTCGGTGGTCAGTACCGACCGGCTTCCATCTCTGTTGCTGGAAAACTACAATTAAACCACGGAATAAGCATATATAAATATACCAATGCTTGGTATCACAATATTGTAATTGTAATTGCTCTCTGTATTTTTGAAAGTTTATTTAACAAGATTATGGCACAGTATAGTTATTCATTATCAGACACAGGTATAAATACTTTATATTTCTCCAAATTATTAAAGATTTTTGAAATTCATTATATAAGATATTATATATAGTCTACAAAATATACAGATCAATATTGCACATCTACAAATATATACGTCTACCATTGATTCGGTGCATCATACTGTTTCTTGAATTTTTTCCCTACATAACAATAGTATAGATATATACCTATGAAAGTCATTTTAAAGAAACATGCTTCTAAGGGGATATTTTTAAGCAAATATGATGCTTGAACTAATGTATTGTTATGTATGTCATTTAGTAATTCCAGATTCCTATTGCAGAATTTAAGAATGATTTTTTCAAGACATTCATTAACTGCTGAATAGACAATCCACTTTTCTTTAGCTAATTCATTTCTAAGCAATTTTATTAAAAGGAGTTCTTTTCACGAATTTCTTTCCATTGCCTTGTTCAAAGTCACAGTTGAATCATCCTAACTACTATTATTAGTTTCCCAGTATAAAAGTTGCATTACATGTAAACAGTTCAATGACAACTGAAATTTAATGGAAAATTTAGCCTTTAATTTTGACAAGGGAAAAAAGGAAAACCTGAGAACATTTATATGGGTTTTCTTCGTTTTTGAAGCCCTCCAAAATGGTGTACAGCAAAGCACAATACAGATTTTGTAAATTTATTGCCAGCAAAGAAAAAAAACATTTCACCGTTAATAAATAAAATGGAAATTTACCGCGATATACCGCACCAATGTCGATTTTATAAGAAAAGATGGATATTTCTAAATTGTATTTTTATGGCTATGGATCATTCGTATGAATGAAGCTTTAAAGTGAATTTCTTAGGTATGTTGTCAATTTGTTCAATTTTATTATAGCATCCAATTTTTAATAAAATACGCAAAAATTACTATTAATATCTCGTACACGAAATCTATTAATTTTGATTCAGAAACATTTTTTTAAGAAATGCTTAAAACAAAATAGTTTATCTTTATAATTCTTATACCACCGAAAGTTGCTATAATTATACCGCTAACCACAGGAATTTGCGTAAATCGCTACCGCGGTATTACCGCACCACCCTCATCTGTAGTGTATAGCAGGAGCCCATAATTATAAAATTGGAAAATATTTGGCCGATTTCACAATCTTCCCCTCTTGCAAACAAAAATAAGAGGTAGCAAGCACAAATATGATGACAATTTTTTAACATGAAAAACTGTAGCTTTAGAAATAGAGGCAATTTTTTAGAACTTCACATTTTCAAAAATCCAAAATAAATTTTTCACTCTTCCTAATAATAAGGCATTGTTATTAGAGATAATTTTGCGAAAACGATTTTGAGTGTTAAAGGAAAGATTATATTTATTCAAGAGCTCATTAATTTGATTTGCTAATAAACGTTCAAAAATCGTAATAATTGGCCTGTTTATGAACAGAAGTTATATTTTCAATTCGGAAAATTAGGAAAAATGGATTATTTCAAGCAAGCATTTATAGTGTAACCAATAAGCTCAGAAACTAATGAAACTTATCTTTTAAAAATTCAAGCTGGCATAAATGAAGTTCGACTGGATTTTGTTTTTAGCTGTTAATAGATCTTATAATTTCGCACAAAGTAACAGATTAATAGGGCAATTTTTTGGTTCATAATTTCCTAGACTTTGAAAAACTTCATTAAAAATATTCCAATTTTTTTATTAATTGTAATATTAATGAAAAATTTATTTTCACCTCATTGTTTTCTGCAGGTTTGTTCACAAATTTCCACTTTCTTCTTTGAGAAGAATGTTTATGAAAAAAGCCAAATACTTCACTAAATAAGTTAAGCCATTATTGTGAATTCTAAAAGCTTAAGTATTTTTCTAAGCTATTGTCATTATTCAGAATCGGTTTGGACTATATTAATGAAGATTTTCACTATTCCAAAATCACTTTTTGATTAATAAATATTACCTACAATAAAAAATGAATTTATAATTTACAAAATCTATTAACAATTAAAACTTCAAATAAAATGCATGCAATCTTCCAATTACGTTGATTGATATTTATGAAACTCGAGTCCGAGGATTGGGTGGTGGGACATATGGAGGAGGCGGGCGTGAGTGCAGTGATAACTGACGACTCTGTAGTGATGCTGATGAACGGAAGACTGAAGCTGGCGGAGCAGATAAATAGGGCTGCGCGTGATTAAGGCTACTTAACGAGTGCACAGGTGTAC
>CABFPE010000101.1:666959-677606 GCA_900660155.1 Hofstenia miamia
CACGAATATCTAAATATACCCGCAATATAATAACAAGGTTTTATAGTTAACAATGCAACCAATAAAGTAATTTAGTTAAGCCAAATGATAGCGGATATTGCGTGGGTTATAATCTCAAGTAATTTATTGCATATATTTCGAATAATATAATAAAAAGCGATAATTGAAAATGTCTCATCTCAATTCCAAGTTAAATGCTCGGAATATAATTTAAATTAGTAATAAACATCTTAATTATATTAAACCAATAACACAAAATTTGCAAAATTTTTTAAACCAAACTCACTGTTTAAACAAAATTTAATTCTTAAATCGAAGCTAAAAATGACACTTTATTTTCTGTAGTACAAAAAAGTCTTTCTCAAATATTTTTTGGGTCTTTGTGGTTTTTTCGTTTGAACAACGATTCCGGATTATTATTGGACGACTTCAATAATGAAGCAGTATTCAGAGCATGCATTACTTTTCGATTATGATGATGGGGATGATAGTGACTTTAGAGATTCATCAGATTATGCCAGCGTTAAGGACGTCCTGCTATTGACATTGTGAAGAAGAACCCTGTAATCCGATTTCCACGATGCACGAGTGGGATAAACGTTACTAAGGCACCTTATGAAGTGTTCCTTACTATTTTCTCAGTATATAGTGATTAACTATACGACCCAATGCATTGCTCCGGTTGACAACAGCAAAAGTGCGAACAAATATAGGCCCTATTTAGAGATCGCAATTCTCTGTAGTTCTTCCTTGAAACTATGAACTTGCTGGATGCAATGTGTGCAACTAATGGGACATCTTCACCAATACTTAACATTTTTATCTCACAAAAGTTTGTATCTTTGCTTCGTGTCTTGCAACTGACTGTCTTGCGAATAATCGAGATTGGAATTGCGTTTAGCTAACTGAGACAAGTGCTACAATTGACAATCTCATTGTGTAAATGACGAGCAGTTGATGGGCATACGTGCTTAATATGTTCATGTAATTGAAGTCAAATAAATATGACTTGAAAATCCAAATACTTTGCGATTCACAAAAATGGTTTGCCTATTCTTTAAAATGTTGACCGGGAAATCAAGGTGCTTAGATAGAAATATCCACACAATTTCAACCTAAGCAGTCGTGCTCGGATCTTAGCACTGTTCTTGGCTTTGTTGGTAAGAAAACGCTTCTGCTACTGTTTACTATGAACCAAGGACAACTAGACAAAAACTAGTTGTCCTTGCCATGCACCATGTTTGTCAAAAAAGAGTGTCGTTCGCAAGCTGGCTATTATAATAGCAATCTTATGAAAATGCGTACTTCTTAGTCAGTTTAGGGTGCGACACATCATTTGCTCTTTCCCTTTCACAATAGGATAAATATTCCATTAGTGGATATTTATGCATTATTTAAACTAGTTTATCCCGATATTTACGATACAAAAGACCGAGAGATGTTTCTTTTAGAAATCTCAAATTATGCATTGCAGCTTCTGAGATTTCAGATTGTTTGTCCAAAATCGTTCCGAACTCAAAGAAGAGAATAACATAGTACTGAGTGTAAAAAAGTTTCGATATAGGTATTTGGTTCAAACATGATTTTGTTTTTTCAATATATGTAATCATAGCTGTTTTCAAATGCTTTCTATGTTAATGTGTACTAATAATAAAATGACTATATCAAAAACTAAATAGGTGGGGACCAAATGGTGCTATGCAAAAATATGCATGATAATTTAAAGTTAAAGAACAAAATGCTCATTTAATTTTTTAGTTGTTTGAAAAACTAGTTGAGCGCTCATAACTCACGAACTATCCAAAATTCAAAAGCGCCACGGGGTTTTAAAACTGTGCTCAGTCAATTTACCATTGAGGAGCGCCGTCTCACTGGTGAGCGAAATCTCTGACTTTGTTCCTCGTGCGCCTCAATGGGTAAATATTGGTTTCCATGTGGCTTCAATAGTCTCATTACCTTAACATTAGGTATAGAAAGAATTTAAATTGAAAATTTCAGTGATAAATTGTGAATGTTGTTAATTATATCAGGCAAATTTTATTACACATTTTCATCATACGTTCAAGCATGTTAACTGATAAATACATAAATACGTCACGATTTGTAAATTTCATAACAGAATTTGAGAAAATTGTTTGAAAATGTGAAAAACTATCTTCTTATAACGTGTTAATCCAAGTAGTTTATACAGTTATACTCAAAACTTCTTTTAGGGTTGCCACGCAATTTGATTATAATAGAAAAAAATCAGATTATACTTGACTATAATCCGACAACAGTTCCAAAAATGTGTGGTATCCGCTGCAAGTCTCTATATTCAATTTGATAGTTATAAGTGGGCGGCATTTTTTCGGCTTTGGAAAATCCCATTTTCTGCGGCCATTGCTCAACTCGACTCTGTTTTCAATCCCATTACACCGGCCAAGCTCGAAATTTGCCAAATAAAAATTCAGAAAAGTAGGACTATGCGTGAACATCAAGTGTAATCGATTTCATTGGAAAAATATTTCAGCAGGGTTGGGATCACTAACGGTTTAGCTCAGAACATCATTATGAATTAAATATTAAAAATTTCAGACCCGACCAGAATCTGCTGATGATTCTCGAAAAATATCCAACCCAGCATTATGCGAAAGGCTTCTCAAAAGAAACATTAACTTTGCTTTCATTAATATAATCCAAGGTATATTTAGTACGTCCTTGATATAATCATGATTAAAAGGTTTTTATTTCTTTGATTAAAATCATGATTATAATCAAGGTGATTGTAATCCAACAACCCTAATATTCTTAATGGCTCATTTATGGCGGTAAGGCTATTAATTCAAAAATTAATGTCGTTTACTGTCAGTTGAACTTAAAATTGTCTTGTAAAGAAATATTTGACGATGTGTAGGAATCGTTGAAAGCGTCGACATTTATTAACTCGCGTTGTTTTATCACTTTCGCGCGATTATTTTGAGAGAGTGATTGCCATAAGTTTGTTAAGCCCAGGAAATAGATCGAGATAATATAAAAGCTAAACGTCCATGTGACTGAAATGGCAATATTTCCTAATAATATTAAATTTATGTGTTGTTAGAACCACCCCCTTCTTTCATGTTTCCTTTGAAACAACACATAAGATAAACTACATGAAGGAAACTTTGATTTTATAATTTAAGTTAAGAACTGCGCCAGGACGCGAATGTGTCACAAATGCAGATCATTGTGATTATAGACAATATTCTCACCAAGCAAAAGTAGTCGAAGAATGCATAGAAAAACTATGAAAATATAACCATACAAACTCACAAGAGATTGTGCAATGAAGGTACAAATACAGACAAATAAGTGCAATACACTGAAATATATTAAAAAATGTAATAATAAGATTCCCCAGATGAAACAAACTTCTTTACCGAGGAAAGCAAACAAATATTTTATTTTCTTATTAAAATATAAATATCAAATTTGGAAAAAAACACTGGAAACATACGTCATTGCTATTCATTTCACTAGAGACTACGTTGCTAGAATTTCTTTGGAAATGCGCCGGTGACAGTAGAATGAATAAAACCTGTTGCAATTGAAAATAATCAAAGAAATCCATTACTTTGCGAAATGTCACATTTATATGGATAATTTCATTAAACGATAGACACAGGTATGCACCGACATTTTTGAAGAAACCATAAACTTCAAATATATTACTTCCTTATGTCTGAATCATGGGGGTAAGGGGCTCCAAACCTCTCGACTTTTTTTATTGATGGGTCCGTAAATACCATTAATCTTCATTTTTGTTAATAGCTGTTCGAATTATGGCAAATGACTGCGAAATTCTAAAATTCATATTACATGTTCTGGATAGAATTATTATTGGGGCAATGATTCTAAATACAATTGCAATATATTGATTCGCATCCCAATGTTGTTCTTAAAAAATTGCAAATCAGTGCTTAAAGATATAGTTCAGATGACCATAGAATGAAATAATTCCAATTAGAAATGAATGGGGTGTGGTAATACCGCGGAACATCGTCGTGTCCCGCGATGCGGTGCACGCGTTGTGCAAACGAGACTAATCATGTCAAAGTATTATTTTTATAAGTTAACTAAATCCATACATTTTGACAGTAAAATAATTCAAAGTATAAGAAAATAAGAAATTTAAACTTATAAAAAATCATACTCTAAACGAATGTGATTTTGAATGGAAAGAGGTTTTTGGAAAAACGAAATGAAATTTTTGACCAACATAAGCGATTGATTCTTTTAGATCTTCACAGGCGTTGATAGCGAATGGAAGGATGGCGAACAGGACAACGAAGAAATGCATTGCATGATAATCAAACATCCACTGTACTATCTAAAAGTAGCATTATACGCTTCAACAAACCAAGACTTTGAACAAGACATGTATAGATAAATCAATTAAGAGATGCATGTTACAAGTGCTGGTTATTCAGAGTGTGTGTCATGGATAGGGGTGGGCACTGCCTTGTCCTGACCTGCAAATATCATTAGCCTGTCCCGATTTTAAACGGATTAATAGATTATTTAACATGTACTATTTCCATAGTAAGTTGTGCAGAATAAAGCATTATTACTTTCCTACCAAAAAGATCATGTAAAAACTTTGAACTTCATGATTTTTAGAAAATTAGGCGATTCTCATGAAAAGTATAAAAAAACGAGTAAATAAACGTTGACATTGATCGAGTGCCGATACACCTTGGCAGACATAACATCTCGACAAAACCTGATGCGATAAAGAAATTAATAACATGATTGGCAACTAAATGATAGTTGATGATATGCAATTGTTTTACACTGCAAACACAGTCTTCCTATGAATTCAATGATGAACTTCAATATAATTTTAGCAAAACCAGATTGTTGGAAAAATCTAATGAAAAAACGCGATTGATTTTTTATCCAAATAGCATTATCAGGTCCACATATCAACAGCATAGTGAAAAGCTAACTATGAAGTAAAAATCCAAAACATTGCAAGTGCATTAGTAAAATTTAAAAAATGTCTTGGACATAATCCCTGATCGTGTGTTTAAAAATCTGCATAATGACTTCATACCACAAAGGAAGGTTTGCGAAATTTAGTACGTAATGTCCACACGTGTCATTCCTTAGTAATACTCAACAAGAAATGTTATATATATATANTGTGTTTAAAAATCTGCATAATGACTTCATACCACGAAGGAAGGTTTGCGAAATTTAGTACGTAATGTCCACACGTGTCATTCCTTAGTAATACTCAACAAGAAATGTATTATATATATATATATATATATATATATATATTCTGGTAATCAGAACTGACTTACAGATTCCAGTGAAGTAAATAACTAATACCAAATATAATAACTAATACAATTACAGATTTCATACGGATATTCTGATCTTTCAGAAAACTTGACGGTAGAGAAACACTTTGGCGAAGGTAATAAAATCTCGCACTAGCTTTATGGAAATGTTACTGTCACAGATTTTTAAATGTGTATTAGCATATTAAACCCTATTTGTTCTAATTGAAATCCACTGTATTAGAACAATGCCCACCATTCTAAACTAACAACCACATTCTATTAACGAACAATAGATTTTAAATCACTTGCTCTTACGTAGGAGGTTAGTGTTGATTAGAAATAACTAAATTTATATACAGAAACACAATTAAGAGATCTACCTACTGCAATTAGTAACGCAAACGTTGTAAATACAACTGGTGTAATTTTATCATAAAAGTAAACTAGACTTAAATTGAAAGTCTGATGTACAACGTACTACCATTTCAACCTTAAACAGCAAAAACATTTCAGATAATTCATGAATACTAGTTCTCCTAGCATTAATTTAAAGAGGACAAACCACGCTGTCAATACTTTCAATAATTTTATCCAAGCCTGTTGAGCAATATTGAAAGCCTTTGATATGGACACATCTATGCGTTTGCGCGGGCTCTGTGCTAAAAATTATTCTTGTGGCTGAAGAAATATTATTCTTTTTTAATGAAAGATCAGATTTTTGAAAAGACATTATTTTACCATAGCTAATGTTCAGAAAATAAGGCGGTCTAATACCAATGGGAAAATAAGGAGTTTCATCCTTGAATCGCAACACCAAATAACTCAAGAAGTTAGAGTCTGTTTAATGGATTCAGTTTCAAGGCGTTCATCTGCGTGGCACGTTTTGCATGGCAAGCTTGTCAAATAACTATCATCAGGTTACAAGCTGAGACAATTATATTTTCAAATATATTTTATAAGCCTCTATTTGTCTTTCGTTTGTTATCAAAAATGCGTTTATAATGTGGCTACTTTTTTGACTTGAGCTATATTTGCTTATTTTGAATGTGTCTGTTATATTCAGGGTTGGCAAAAAGTATATTTTTTTTTTACAAAAAAACGTTTTAAACGTTTAAACAATGCTTTTTGTTTTTAGACAGACTCACCTCAAGGCACTAAAATTTTACTGAAAATACATATAGTAGCAAACATTGAATTATGATAACATTAATTTTTCGCTTCATAAATTTAAGCAAAACGCAAGTTTTGCTATTTTTTCATTAGAAAATCGGTTATGAAAGTACGAATGAACGAAATCCAAAAATTATTTTCCAAACTTTCCATAAAGTTCTACATAAATTAAAAAAAATATGTAAAAAAACATTTAAACAGTGTTTAAAACATGTCTTAAACAGATTCTGTTTAAAACATGCCAACCCTGGTTATATTAGATCTTAATATAATATCTTCACTTCTTTAGATGTTCTTCTGAGCTAAGTTCATATTTGTCTATTAGGAAGTCAATTAATACTAGGCTGTGTTTTAGTCTAATATGTAAAGAGATAGATAAGATGTTTAGTAATTCTAACCGAGTTATGTATTCTGAAGTGTTGTTTATGACCTTGTACAAATTCATTGAACTCTTTCTAATTTCATAATGTTTCATTGGCAAACTAATTGTTGAACCATAAAGAAGTTTTGATAGTATTGTTGAGATATAGTGTTTTTTTAGAATTAAGATGTTTCTTAAGATGTTTTACATAGTAGAATTTTCTCATTGCTGATTTAATTGCGATATTCATATGGTCCGTCCAACAAAGTTTGTTATTTATATTTAAGCTAAGATCTTTGATTGTTTGTTGTATTACCTTTAAAATCTGTCGATTGCAAAACATCCCAGAAACTGTCGTCTTTACCAAATCGCATTATTTGTGTTGTTCTTGGGTTAAATTCCGTTTTTACTACACCAGACATTAAGTTGCTTGACGTCTTATTTTAAGGTTCTAGAGTTTAGAGTTTGTATTTTTAGATCATCTGCGAAGAGACATACGTGGCTTGACAATCCCGATGATGGAATGTCATTGATCATCAGAAGAAATATAAGAGGACCTAAGCACCGTCTTGCGGCATTCCACTAGTGACATTTATCTTCTTAGACAGTATATCATTTATTGAAACAAGTTGTTTTGTTCCCGTTAAGTATGTGTGAAAAATTATAAAGAGATTTCCACCTTTTGCAAACGTAGTTAGCTTTCAACTGGGAATAGTTCAAACGATACTATCTTAAATTTTAGTAAGCTTACAATAATACTAATATTTATAAACATACGAGGGGAGTTCAAAAAATACGCGGAATTCTTCAAGTACATGAAAACTTACTAGTTTAAACCCTAATATGTAAAGAGATAGATAAGATGTTTAGTAATTCTAACCGAGTTATGTATTCTGAAGTGTTGTTTATGACCTTGTACAAATTCATTGAACTCTTTCTAATTTCATAATGTTTCATTGGCAAACTAATTGTTGAACCATAAAGAAGTTTTGATAGTATTGTTGAGATATAGTGTTTTTTTAGAATTAAGATGTTTCTTAAGATGTTTTACATAGTAGAATTTTCTCATTGCTGATTTAATTGCGATATTCATATGGTCCGTCCAACAAAGTTTGTTATTTATATTTAAGCTAAGATCTTTGACTGTTTGTTGTATTACCTTTAAAATCGGTCGATTGCAAAACATCCCAGAAACTGTCGTCTTTACCAAATCGCATTATTTGTGTTGTTCTTGGGTTAAATTCCGTTTTTACTACACCAGACATTAAGTTGCTTGACGTCTTATTTTAAGGTTCTAGAGTTTGTATTTTTAGATCATCTGCGAAGAGACATACGTGGCTTGACAATCCCGATGATGGNAGGAGCCTGGTTGAAGAAGATGGAAGATTGACAGTGGATGAGATAGCTCAGACTCTGGAGATATCAGTTGGTTCAGCTCATTCAATTTTACATGAAGATTTAGGCCTGAGCAAGCTTTCGGCTAGATGGGTCCCAAAAGCGTTGCGCCCTGACCAACTGAATCTCAGACGTGAACTCTCAACAGTGATTTTGACGAAAATTGAAGCAAATGAAGACTCGTTTTTCGGACGAATTCTCACTGGGGATGAAACATGGGTTTACCAGTATGATCCTGAAACCAAACAACAGTCCAAACAGTGGCTTCCTCGTGGTTCAGCAGGTCCAATCAAATTCAAGTCTGAGAGGTCTGTGAACAAGGTGATGGCTACTGTTTTCTAGGACCAGGAAGGCGTTGTTCTAGTTGATTTCTTACAAGGTCGGAAAACTGTCACGGCATCGTATTACGTTGACGTTTTGAAAAAGCTAAGGACACAAGTCGCTAAAAAACGACCAGGAAAGTTTCATCGTGGAATCCTCTTCCATCATGACAATGCTCCGGCTCATTCTGCAAGGATTACGAAGGAAATTTTGAGGGAATTCCGATGGGAATTGTTGCCCCACCCCCTTACAGCCCTGATCTAGCTCCATCTGACTTTTTCCTATTCCCAAAACTTAAAGAACACCTGAAAGGAGTCCGTTTTAACACCACTGATGAAGCAAAACATGCAGCAAGAACTTGGCTTCAAAATCAGTCTGTAGATTTTTTCAAGAATGGCATAATGGGATGGAAACACCGCTTACAGAAGTACATCGATCGCGACGGCAGTTATGTTGAGAAATAAGTTCATTGTACATATAAACTAGTAAAAAATTGAACAATTCCGCGTATTTTTTGAATTCCCCTCGTATATAACAAAATAAAAAAATTCGAACGCGAGCTTAGACAGTTCGTTTGGACCCTTACTATTACACCAATCGGAATATAGTAGTTTTATTCGCTGAACATCCTTACGAGAAATGTAATTGATATAAATTAACTGCATTTTGATTGACGACGAAAAGAAAAACGCATGATGGAAACTGAATTATTTACGAGAATGAATAAAACGTGCAGTTAAGAGATAATATAATTTCTGAAAATTCACAATGCTGTAAAAATTCAGTGAAGCGAAACGTTAATTTTACTACACATTTCAGAAAATCGAATAAAGTGAACGTAGAATTTAAGAATTAGTCACGATCGCAGATCAAATATTACAAGCTAGCAATTCAATGCATCGCATGTATATCGCTAAGAAATGTGGATGACAAATCTTCTTTCGCATATTCCTATTTGTAAACAAGTGCTAAATTGTTTTCATTATTAGTGCCATATAGTAATAAACACTTTCATTTAAACATGGAAAATTGTAGTTGCAACTTTAACAAAAAATTTACCGATATTTTCCAAAAAACGAAAAATCAAATTTTGAAATACACTTGTTCTTGAGATGTTCTATCATAACATTGTTCCTATGTCCAACTGAGACTTGTCAACCAACCGAAACTTTTAAGCTCGACTCGGCTCGCTTTGATTTTAAGTATATTTGGCATGGCTCGGCTGGGCAACGAGAATCTTTCAATGTGGCTCGTTTTAGGTCGATAATTCGTTTAATAATCTTGCGTTCTGGCAGATTTTTTATATAATTCTTCCAGTTATTTAATAAAGATTTAAAAATAAGACAATATGATATATGAAACACACAAACCGTATATTGAATAAAAAAAGAAAAGCAGAACAATAGATTAACTATGTTTAAACAAGGCTCGTCATGGACTCAAACATGGTCCAAACAAAATGATATCTTGTCTCCTGCAAGGAACCAGATGCAGAAGAACTGTAAATACCTGTGTCCCAACAAACTGCGAATTAACAAATAATAAGCTTTTTAAAACAATTTTAGTTGTATGAGAAATGCAAGAATAATTTTATTGAAATATCGCCGTTTGCGAATGTTTATTATGAAAAGCGGTTCTGTTAAAGCCAAATTCAGTAAACAAATATTACAACGCCCACTTACGATAATTGTCGTCAATTACGCTCTCTCGAGTGGAATATCACATTTGAATAAAATTTCACTACAACAAAAACTCCCTAATTGCATTTTTATCAATAAGAAGAACCGCCCAACACATGCATCAAGTCAGGATCTTTACATTTTTTTAAAATGAGATTAGCGCTGTCTAAGATTTTGAAATTACTAAAGCAGTGATTTCAAATAAAAGTAGTTCACTTTAATTCAAGATGTTATCAATCGATTTGCTGCTAAAAACAGACGATTGCATTTTGTGTAAGCGTACTTTTGTTAAAAAAATTTTTTTACAATCTTTTTATGTAAAAATGGCTGTCAACCTTCTGTTTTCAAAATCCTAAGAGTGCATCTGATATATATATATATATATATATATATATATATATATATATAT
>CABFPE010000101.1:685598-722721 GCA_900660155.1 Hofstenia miamia
GAGCCGAGCCGAGCTTGAGCACAGTGTTTGATATACAACGAGCCCAAAACGAGCCTATTTTAGGCAAAGCAAGTTTATAGTTCTGCTTGCTAATTTGATTATGGAAATTTTTCTTATTTTTTGCAGTCAGTATGTCTTTCCTATAATCTTATTTAAGAAATGTTTATTAAATAATAGGAAGAGCTATGTAAAAAATTCTTTGAGCACAATATTTTTAAAAAAAATACCAAGCTAAAACGAGCCTCATTCAAAGATTTTATGTGGCGAGCCGAGCCGAGCCGAGCCGAACTTACACGAAATTTAAACGAGCCGAGCTAGGAAATTTCGGCTCGTTGACAAGTCTGATGCAGCCAGGACTGGAAGCGAGTGAACCAGTTGCAAGCAGAGGTACCGATTATAGTATGGTAACATACCATTACGCTTCATATTATGGAGACCATAATGGTATGGTAGAAAAAATTTATGGCATTATAGATGGTAAACTTAAATATGACCATAATGGAAATTTATTGTTACATATACAGAATATATCAGAATATATAATTAGTGTCAATAAAATAAAACTAATCCCAGTTAGTTTTTAGGATTTTCTTTTATCAATTTTGATAAGATGTGTTTCAAAGCACTTGATTTTCTCAGAAATTCTTTGTGCTAATAAGATATTTAAAAATAAATAATAACATTATATTATATATTCAGTCAACATCAATGAAACTAACCCAGGCCAACACGACCCATTAGCTATTCACAAAGATAGAGTCCAACGCAATCCACTGTCACAAAAACGCTATCCAATTGATGGGTCGGCNTCCGAACCGAACCGAAGTTAAAATTTCAAAACCGTCGACCTCTAATTGGAATGGATCAAATCCATGTTGACATATGGAGCGCCTCAGTTTCTTTTACAAAAGTTGATGGTTCAATTGGGAAATGGAACATATTACTTCGGGTCACTAATAAACCAAAATGGATCTTCGATTAAATTAATAGAGTACAAGAACCTATTTTCAGATAAATTTTACGACATAACTGAAATTTTATCAATAAAACCTGATACTGTTTCCTCATATCACTAACATGTACTCCTGATTTTGACATTAAACGTCCAATTCAATGAAGATATTGAATTATATTTATATAATGACATATGGTCATAAATTGGGAACGGAAATAATTTGAGAGACCCTATGCGACTTGACCCTACATAGTTTCTTATAACAATGCAGCATATAGCGGTGCACATGTATTAGTTTAATGCCTAGTTCAACGAATTAAAATCCGGACGATCACAGTCCTAGTGTGCACTTCTCATTTGCAAGGTTACCTAAATGAATTATTCATACACAAATTAATTCTGAACGGTGCATTAATAGTTGAGGAATACTTCTCAATGATTCCACTTATCAATCAATATTTAAAATAAGTCATTCATTATTCAAGAAGCTCTGAACAATTGCGAACAGGAAGAATCATTGCAGCTAGTTCTGCAAATTTAACTGGGGCATTTTAAAAGCAATGAACACTCAAAAATTGACAGGAGCGATGTCAAGCAGAATAGATTTTTGAGAGGAGGAGCTTTTAGGGAGATTTCTTGTAAAACAGTGCAATTAACATCACTTACAAAAGGTCTTGCTTGAGATCAAGAATTGAACAGTGTAAACATGTTGAGTAAACAAAGCTTTAATTGAATTGTCCATTTATAGTAAAACGAATTATGAGCTTTGAATTGTTTTTCGTTTAAACATTTTGTTCGCGATAGTTACTATAGTAAATAATTTATAAATTGACAGGAGCGATGTCAAGCAGAATAGATTTTTGAGAGGAGGAGCTTTTAGGGAGATTTCTTGTAAAGCAGTGCAATTAACATCACTTACAAAAGGTCTTGCTTGAGATCAAGAATTGAACAGTGTAAACATGTTGAGTAAACAAAGCTTTAATTGAATTGTCCATTTATAGTAAAACGAATTATGAGCTTTGAATTGTTTTTCGTTTAAACATTTTGTTCGCGATAGTTACTATAGTAAATAATTTATAAATTGACAGGAGCGATGTCAAGCAGAATAGATTTTTGAGAGGAGGAGCTTTTAGGGAGATTTCTTGTAAAGCAGTGCAATTAACATCACTTACAAAAGGTCTTGCTTGAGATCAAGAATTGAACAGTGTAAACATGTTGAGTAAACAAAGCTTTAATTGAATTGTCCATTTATAGTAAAACGAATTATGAGCTTTGAATTGTTTTTCGTTTAAACATTTTGTTCGCGATAGTTACTATAGTAAATAATTTATAAATTGACAGGAGCGATGTCAAGCAGAATAGATTTTTGAGAGGAGGAGCTTTTAGGGAGATTTCTTGTAAAGCAGTGCAATTAACATCACTTACAAAAGGTCTTGCTTGAGATCAAGAATTGAACAGTGTAAACATGTTGAGTAAACAAAGCTTTAATTGAATTGTCCATTTATAGTAAAACGAATTATGAGCTTTGAATTGTTTTTCGTTTAAACATTTTGTTCGCGATAGTTACTATAGTAAATAATTTATAAATTGACAGGAGCGATGTCAAGCAGAATAGATTTTTGAGAGGAGGAGCTTTTAGGGAGATTTCTTGTAAAGCAGTGCAATTAACATCACTTACAAAAGGTCTTGCTTGAGATCAAGAATTGAACAGTGTAAACATGTTGAGTAAACAAAGCTTTAATTGAATTGTCCATTTATAGTAAAACGAATTATGAGCTTTGAATTGTTTTTCGTTTAAACATTTTGTTCGCGATAGTTACTATAGTAAATAATTTATAAATTGACAGGAGCGATGTCAAGCAGAATAGATTTTTGAGAGGAGGAGCTTTTAGGGAGATTTCTTGTAAAGCAGTGCAATTAACATCACTTACAAAAGGTCTTGCTTGAGATCAAGAATTGAACAGTGTAAACATGTTGAGTAAACAAAGCTTTAATTGAATTGTCCATTTATAGTAAAACGAATTATGAGCTTTGAATTGTTTTTCGTTTAAACATTTTGTTCGCGATAGTTACTATAGTAAATAATTTATAAATTGACAGGAGCGATGTCAAGCAGAATAGATTTTTGAGAGGAGGAGCTTTTAGGGAGATTTCTTGTAAAGCAGTGCAATTAACATCACTTACAAAAGGTCTTGCTTGAGATCAAGAATTGAACAGTGTAAACATGTTGAGTAAACAAAGCTTTAATTGAATTGTCCATTTATAGTAAAACGAATTATGAGCTTTGAATTGTTTTTCGTTTAAACATTTTGTTCGCGATAGTTACTATAGTAAATAATTTATAAATTGACAGGAGCGATGTCAAGCAGAATAGATTTTTGAGAGGAGGAGCTTTTAGGGAGATTTCTTGTAAAGCAGTGCAATTAACATCACTTACAAAAGGTCTTGCTTGAGATCAAGAATTGAACAGTGTAAACATGTTGAGTAAACAAAGCTTTAATTGAATTGTCCATTTATAGTAAAACGAATTATGAGCTTTGAATTGTTTTTCGTTTAAACATTTTGTTCGCGATAGTTACTATAGTAAATAATTTATAAATTGACAGGAGCGATGTCAAGCAGAATAGATTTTTGAGAGGAGGAGCTTTTAGGGAGATTTCTTGTAAAGCAGTGCAATTAACATCACTTACAAAAGGTCTTGCTTGAGATCAAGAATTGAACAGTGTAAACATGTTGAGTAAACAAAGCTTTAATTGAATTGTCCATTTATAGTAAAACGAATTATGAGCTTTGAATTGTTTTTCGTTTAAACATTTTGTTCGCGATAGTTACTATAGTAAATAATTTATAAATTGACAGGAGCGATGTCAAGCAGAATAGATTTTTGAGAGGAGGAGCTTTTAGGGAGATTTCTTGTAAAGCAGTGCAATTAACATCACTTACAAAAGGTCTTGCTTGAGATCAAGAATTGAACAGTGTAAACATGTTGAGTAAACAAAGCTTTAATTGAATTGTCCATTTATAGTAAAACGAATTATGAGCTTTGAATTGTTTTTCGTTTAAACATTTTGTTCGCGATAGTTACTATAGTAAATAATTTATAAATTGACAGGAGCGATGTCAAGCAGAATAGATTTTTGAGAGGAGGAGCTTTTAGGGAGATTTCTTGTAAAGCAGTGCAATTAACATCACTTACAAAAGGTCTTGCTTGAGATCAAGAATTGAACAGTGTAAACATGTTGAGTAAACAAAGCTTTAATTGAATTGTCCATTTATAGTAAAACGAATTATGAGCTTTGAATTGTTTTTCGTTTAAACATTTTGTTCGCGATAGTTACTATAGTAAATAATTTATAAATTGACAGGAGCGATGTCAAGCAGAATAGATTTTTGAGAGGAGGAGCTTTTAGGGAGATTTCTTGTAAAGCAGTGCAATTAACATCACTTACAAAAGGTCTTGCTTGAGATCAAGAATTGAACAGTGTAAACATGTTGAGTAAACAAAGCTTTAATTGAATTGTCCATTTATAGTAAAACGAATTATGAGCTTTGAATTGTTTTTCGTTTAAACATTTTGTTCGCGATAGTTACTATAGTAAATAATTTATAAATTGACAGGAGCGATGTCAAGCAGAATAGATTTTTGAGAGGAGGAGCTTTTAGGGAGATTTCTTGTAAAGCAGTGCAATTAACATCACTTACAAAAGGTCTTGCTTGAGATCAAGAATTGAACAGTGTAAACATGTTGAGTAAACAAAGCTTTAATTGAATTGTCCATTTATAGTAAAACGAATTATGAGCTTTGAATTGTTTTTCGTTTAAACATTTTGTTCGCGATAGTTACTATAGTAAATAATTTATAAATTGACAGGAGCGATGTCAAGCAGAATAGATTTTTGAGAGGAGGAGCTTTTAGGGAGATTTCTTGTAAAGCAGTGCAATTAACATCACTTACAAAAGGTCTTGCTTGAGATCAAGAATTGAACAGTGTAAACATGTTGAGTAAACAAAGCTTTAATTGAATTGTCCATTTATAGTAAAACGAATTATGAGCTTTGAATTGTTTTTCGTTTAAACATTTTGTTCGCGATAGTTACTATAGTAAATAATTTATAAATTGACAGGAGCGATGTCAAGCAGAATAGATTTTTGAGAGGAGGAGCTTTTAGGGAGATTTCTTGTAAAGCAGTGCAATTAACATCACTTACAAAAGGTCTTGCTTGAGATCAAGAATTGAACAGTGTAAACATGTTGAGTAAACAAAGCTTTAATTGAATTGTCCATTTATAGTAAAACGAATTATGAGCTTTGAATTGTTTTTCGTTTAAACATTTTGTTCGCGATAGTTACTATAGTAAATAATTTATAAATTGACAGGAGCGATGTCAAGCAGAATAGATTTTTGAGAGGAGGAGCTTTTAGGGAGATTTCTTGTAAAGCAGTGCAATTAACATCACTTACAAAAGGTCTTGCTTGAGATCAAGAATTGAACAGTGTAAACATGTTGAGTAAACAAAGCTTTAATTGAATTGTCCATTTATAGTAAAACGAATTATGAGCTTTGAATTGTTTTTCGTTTAAACATTTTGTTCGCGATAGTTACTATAGTAAATAATTTATAAATTGACAGGAGCGATGTCAAGCAGAATAGATTTTTGAGAGGAGGAGCTTTTAGGGAGATTTCTTGTAAAGCAGTGCAATTAACATCACTTACAAAAGGTCTTGCTTGAGATCAAGAATTGAACAGTGTAAACATGTTGAGTAAACAAAGCTTTAATTGAATTGTCCATTTATAGTAAAACGAATTATGAGCTTTGAATTGTTTTTCGTTTAAACATTTTGTTCGCGATAGTTACTATAGTAAATAATTTATAAATTGACAGGAGCGATGTCAAGCAGAATAGATTTTTGAGAGGAGGAGCTTTTAGGGAGATTTCTTGTAAAGCAGTGCAATTAACATCACTTACAAAAGGTCTTGCTTGAGATCAAGAATTGAACAGTGTAAACATGTTGAGTAAACAAAGCTTTAATTGAATTGTCCATTTATAGTAAAACGAATTATGAGCTTTGAATTGTTTTTCGTTTAAACATTTTGTTCGCGATAGTTACTATAGTAAATAATTTATAAATTGACAGGAGCGATGTCAAGCAGAATAGATTTTTGAGAGGAGGAGCTTTTAGGGAGATTTCTTGTAAAGCAGTGCAATTAACATCACTTACAAAAGGTCTTGCTTGAGATCAAGAATTGAACAGTGTAAACATGTTGAGTAAACAAAGCTTTAATTGAATTGTCCATTTATAGTAAAACGAATTATGAGCTTTGAATTGTTTTTCGTTTAAACATTTTGTTCGCGATAGTTACTATAGTAAATAATTTATAAATTGACAGGAGCGATGTCAAGCAGAATAGATTTTTGAGAGGAGGAGCTTTTAGGGAGATTTCTTGTAAAGCAGTGCAATTAACATCACTTACAAAAGGTCTTGCTTGAGATCAAGAATTGAACAGTGTAAACATGTTGAGTAAACAAAGCTTTAATTGAATTGTCCATTTATAGTAAAACGAATTATGAGCTTTGAATTGTTTTTCGTTTAAACATTTTGTTCGCGATAGTTACTATAGTAAATAATTTATAAATTGACAGGAGCGATGTCAAGCAGAATAGATTTTTGAGAGGAGGAGCTTTTAGGGAGATTTCTTGTAAAGCAGTGCAATTAACATCACTTACAAAAGGTCTTGCTTGAGATCAAGAATTGAACAGTGTAAACATGTTGAGTAAACAAAGCTTTAATTGAATTGTCCATTTATAGTAAAACGAATTATGAGCTTTGAATTGTTTTTCGTTTAAACATTTTGTTCGCGATAGTTACTATAGTAAATAATTTATAAATTGACAGGAGCGATGTCAAGCAGAATAGATTTTTGAGAGGAGGAGCTTTTAGGGAGATTTCTTGTAAAGCAGTGCAATTAACATCACTTACAAAAGGTCTTGCTTGAGATCAAGAATTGAACAGTGTAAACATGTTGAGTAAACAAAGCTTTAATTGAATTGTCCATTTATAGTAAAACGAATTATGAGCTTTGAATTGTTTTTCGTTTAAACATTTTGTTCGCGATAGTTACTATAGTAAATAATTTATAAATTGACAGGAGCGATGTCAAGCAGAATAGATTTTTGAGAGGAGGAGCTTTTAGGGAGATTTCTTGTAAAGCAGTGCAATTAACATCACTTACAAAAGGTCTTGCTTGAGATCAAGAATTGAACAGTGTAAACATGTTGAGTAAACAAAGCTTTAATTGAATTGTCCATTTATAGTAAAACGAATTATGAGCTTTGAATTGTTTTTCGTTTAAACATTTTGTTCGCGATAGTTACTATAGTAAATAATTTATAAATTGACAGGAGCGATGTCAAGCAGAATAGATTTTTGAGAGGAGGAGCTTTTAGGGAGATTTCTTGTAAAGCAGTGCAATTAACATCACTTACAAAAGGTCTTGCTTGAGATCAAGAATTGAACAGTGTAAACATGTTGAGTAAACAAAGCTTTAATTGAATTGTCCATTTATAGTAAAACGAATTATGAGCTTTGAATTGTTTTTCGTTTAAACATTTTGTTCGCGATAGTTACTATAGTAAATAATTTATAAATTGACAGGAGCGATGTCAAGCAGAATAGATTTTTGAGAGGAGGAGCTTTTAGGGAGATTTCTTGTAAAGCAGTGCAATTAACATCACTTACAAAAGGTCTTGCTTGAGATCAAGAATTGAACAGTGTAAACATGTTGAGTAAACAAAGCTTTAATTGAATTGTCCATTTATAGTAAAACGAATTATGAGCTTTGAATTGTTTTTCGTTTAAACATTTTGTTCGCGATAGTTACTATAGTAAATAATTTATAAATTGACAGGAGCGATGTCAAGCAGAATAGATTTTTGAGAGGAGGAGCTTTTAGGGAGATTTCTTGTAAAGCAGTGCAATTAACATCACTTACAAAAGGTCTTGCTTGAGATCAAGAATTGAACAGTGTAAACATGTTGAGTAAACAAAGCTTTAATTGAATTGTCCATTTATAGTAAAACGAATTATGAGCTTTGAATTGTTTTTCGTTTAAACATTTTGTTCGCGATAGTTACTATAGTAAATAATTTATAAATTGACAGGAGCGATGTCAAGCAGAATAGATTTTTGAGAGGAGGAGCTTTTAGGGAGATTTCTTGTAAAACAGTGCAATTAACATCACTTACAAAAGGTCTTGCTTGAGATCAAGAATTGAACAGTGTAAACATGTTGAGTAAANTCTTCAAAAAATTACGTTTGGATAATTAAATAAATCACGTTTTATCAATTAATTACTCAATGTAGTTACATAATGACGTTATGTCTTACAATTTTAATTTAATTGGTGCATGAATGTAAAATTGGGAGATATTGATACAAATCTGTCACAAATAGAACGTGATTTGCAAAAACCATCTGTAGCTAACATATAATTTGTATATAATTGTTGTATATTTTTTGGCGGTTTTCGGCAAAAACTAAAGTTCCTAATATAGACCCACATTATGAGCATACATTTTCGCCAATAATGCAGAGACGTAAGCTAAAATAGGCTATTTTACAGGACGAGAATTAATAACTTTTACAACTATTTTTCTAATATAAAATGCAGAAATAATTTCGTGGTCTCCTAGACTAAGCGAAATGACTATGTATTCTAATAAAATAAATACTTCATTGTGCCATTGTTGCAGTTAATTAACAATAATTTTCTTTGTTTTCTATTATTGATACACCTTACGTCTTTTTGAATTGTTATAACTGTTCCATCGGCAGGCTTATGACAGAATATAAAATCTTTTTTAAAAATGTATTATGTTTAAAACATCATGCTAAATACAGAAAACACAAAATTAGTATCATACACAAATACCTGTATGTTATCAGGATAATAACTCAGAGCCATACAGCAGATAATACCCGGGATAACAATAGTGAAAAGTACTTAAATGTTATGAAAATAACAAATCATGGTAGAAACAGATCAAGCAGATAGTCATGTGATAGCATAATTCAAAAACATATCGAAAGTAAGCTCGAAAGTTATTTAATGGCAAAGATTTATAAAATTTCTGAGCTTCTTCTTGGTGTATGACAGGAAAGGGATTTTGGGTAAGTTTCACCAAGTCTTCATACTTCGTAGCAAAAAATTTAGGATTTGAAGTGTACTTTGGAGATAGCTGTGGATCAGACGAAAGCCGTTTTTTTGGAAGGCTTACATAGTAAAATGGGCCAGAATATTTCATTTTGTAGTAAAGCTTTTCTGATTAATTTTTCAAGCACTTTATGCATTTCACCTTAGTCCAGTTTAGCGAATCAGTGTTTGTGTTACTCTCTTTAGCTCTGAGAAAATTATTTTCAACTGAAGACTGTTTGAAATCAAGAATGGATGAATGATTCCATTCTGTGACACTGTACGGCTTCTTCTTGGCGGAGAGTTTAATGACCATTGCGAACTGACCGGAAGTTAAAATTTCGCCAGGTTGCTTTATTGCACACTCTACTACACTGTGAACAAAGTCACCTTCATTTTGGACATGCCCTTTGACATAAATATATAGCACAATTTCCTTGACAAAACAAGAGTTCTGTAAAAAATGACGGAACATAGCAGGCATAACAGTGTTTTTATTTTAAAAACTACATCCATCAGCGAAAAGAATGACAACTTTATTTTCTTCTTTATCTTAGTCTGGTGTATACACCAGTTGCAATTTCCGAAGCACCTCGAGCAACAATGTCTTCATGCCAAAAGAAACAATGTCCTTGGCCTTCACCAAGATCATACAATGTAAAATTGTAACAATTTAGACTTCGTTTGTAGAAAACATCTGACTGCTTGGATTTTGGAAGACTTATCATAGCCTGTAAATCAAAAGTTGCAGCAGCTACTTTTGAGTTAGCTTTTGATGCCGAATCATAGCACATTACATGTTTTATTATGCAAGTATTAATTTGTACAAAAATGAAATAATTAATTAATTGACTTACCTACATAATACAATTCTGTCAGATGAAATTATACCTATTCAAATAGTTTAGATTCCTATAATAGTGATGCATTTTGTACATAGATATAATACACAAACATAACTGTACCAAAGGAAGAGTACCCATAGATATAATAACTCGGGTTAGGGGTAGTTCGCCTAGATAGTAAGTCTATATCTCTTCTTAATATTTTAGTGGTATGCGTTCATTCGACATTGAAAATTTTGAGACATCGATTAATACACTTAAACAACATAATCTCTGATTTAAACAAATACCTAAGCTATTTTTAGAAATCGGAGGCAAAGGATTTCCAGTATGTGCATATAATTCTGCCTACTTTCTCCACAGGGCAGGGAGGAAATCTATTTATAGCAATGAACTCATCAAACTAGAAGAAATTGTCCGCAGAATTAGCGTAGGTATTTGCACAAAATGACATTTAAAATACAATTTATTCGTGATTGAATGCACGTATCGTAATAAGATTTACATCAGCAGATGCGCCTTTAAAAATATTATAATACCATGTAAAATTTATATAATTTGACTGCTTATAGATAACTTTATTTAAATTTTCATGAAATTTCACAATGCGAAATAGGCTTTCTTGCCTCAAAATATTCAAACGCTATTTTGCGCGGGTACCACTGTTTGAGACAGATTCAGTATCTAGGCGCGGTAAAACAAATGAGGAGTTATGATATCTATGAGAGTACCCATTGAAATTTTTTTAGCTTATGTCTCAATGCATTATTATGAATCCTTGAATTTAATTGGATTTAATTAACAATGCAGAAAGACATAACCTACTTACGTCCATTTGCACTGGAGTAGAATCCTGTACATAAGCTTACGTCGAAAATTATTTGTTTGGTGGAGTTTGATAGGATAAGATTTCAACAACAATATCCAATGAAATAAGAGCCTTCTAACTACTGAACTATTAGAGAAAAAAAATTTTTTTCCAAAATTTTTGTTTATGTCTCTTTGCATTATTGCCAATGATATAGCAAACTGTTCTTATTTAGTTTTTATCTGTACCTCTGAAAGTAACTATTAGTAATTTTTCCAATCAGTTTGTGTTCCTTATTCAATTTTTCTTTTAATTCTGAAAGAATAATATCTGATTTCTGCTTCTCTTGAGATATTTCCTTTTTAGCATAATTGGTCAAATTGTGTTTCCATTTTTATCCACATTAATTTCAGGTAAACTATCATATTCACTGTGTGGTAAAAAGTTCAACAGTTTCTTATCTTTTATGTATCTCTTTGATGTAGCATCTCTTTCCACGCCCAATTAAACAATAAATGAAATCTATTAATTTTGTTCTATAGCCACAATGGAGGGAATTGAGCTATTAATGTTCATTGAATTTCACTGTTTACTATGGCTTAACTGATATGTACACCAAATTGGTTAACTTTATATTAATGCATTGGCAATTGTTACTATTTAGGTAACTTCTATCACAGTATCCAACTGGGACTTTGCCCAAACCTGATTGATTAATCAGCAACTATTAAGTCTTAATTCTTACTAATCATCCATCCTTCTCTTCTTTTAGCAGCATTATGCTTTGNTTGAGTAAACAAAGCTTTAATTGAATTGTCCATTTATAGTAAAACGAATTATGAGCTTTGAATTGTTTTTCGTTTAAACATTTTGTTCGATAGTAAATAATTTATTACATTCTTTTAAAATAAATATAAATAAACTAACTCCACATTAATTTTCAGAGCCATACCTTCGGTAACTATAAATTACTCTGTAATGGAAAAATGCGCTATGTGTATATTTCACTGTTGACAGTAAAGAAAGGGTTTTTAAAATCTTGCTAACCTGATATATAATACTGGTTTCAAATTTTTATTAGCAATTATAGGTAATTCTTCCATTTAGATTGACTCCTCCTACTGAACATAGGCCGCTTGATATTTCTGTCAGAAAATAACTAGCTGTTATATATGTTTTGAATGTAACATCGCCATTGTTGAATTTTTAGATTATATCAGTTTATGAAAATTGGCATATTGCGCAAGTTTCCTCTAAACCCATCTTAGATGATGAATTTAGGCATATTGCCACATATTGTCTAAAAAATTCGCAAGCTTTTGGAAATATATTAATAATATAATGAATAATGATAAAACACCTTTCTGCAAGAATCACGACCTTTGAATTTCGGTCATATAGGATGTTTTTCCATGGCAAAGATTTATATATCGGCAGAATTTCATATCCACCATTTTCCTATTTGTACCAGAAAGCATGCATGGCACACGTTCAAAAATCTGCTGGAGGTCAGCGTAGGCTGGTCACACAGTTCCCTCTTTGAATTATGATTAAAAACCAAATCAATTAGCTCATTTCAACAAAGGAACGCAGACGAAAGAGAATTAGTAACAGTATGGAAATGCAAACGGATGTCTGCGTAATGAAAAATAAACGAGCAATAAATCTTTAACAAGACGAATGGTTCCGCAAATATATAGATACTGTCACTCAGGAGATGTGAGTGACGCAGAAGAAATTATCTCATCAGGTAAATCAACCAACTGGAAACATACTTCAATCATCAAATTGATGTAACAGTTATAAATCAATCAAAATATTAGTTATGCCAAAAAGTAACATAAGTTTAGGAAAGAATTAATATAGAAAAAAATTTAAAGGTTTTTTCCAGAAGTTTTTACAGACAAACTTCCAAATTCATCTTGATTCACGCACCCTGCACAAAAATTAACACACAAAATAGGAATTTGAGAAGTGTCACCATAGCTTCCATGAAGTGAGAGGGACCCTACATGAAACAAAACCACTTTAAACAGTAAAAGTCCATCCTGGAAATCCATATTATGACATACACAAATGCTCATAGCAAGGGTCAAAATTATATTACAAAATATAAAACCTTGTTCCACATTAACCTCTTCATCATTGCCAAAATGAAAGTATATATGATTTTCAGCAAATTTTTGAATAAGCATTAAATCAATTGTAAATCAATTTCTGTTTTAAACTTTAAAATACATTTAAATTTGAAAAGCACAAAATTTTGAGCTAATAAAAAATTGTTCATTTATAATAATAATTTAAACTTTTCAGTCATTCGATCTTAAAGTTTGTTAGATCCATAGAAGTCTTATTTTTTCAATCCAGTGAAATATTTGAAGTTAATGTAAATTTAAAATATTGAAGCTTTGCTTAAGTCTAAAACAAAATCATGTCACTAAATTGCGGGTTAATGGTTACAATTATGTAGAGCAATCTGATGTTTTCATATTAACTAATAAAAAGCCATTTTACATTGTTTCATATTTTGGAATTAAATAGTCAAGTAGAAACGAAATTTCAGTTTCAATGTTAAAATGGATGCTACTCATTAAATAATGATTTATTTTTTTATCGAAGTTCTGTTTTCTTTGATCCATGAGCACAAACTACTCGGTAACGGAACTTCAAAAAGTTAACTTACATTTACAAGTATATACCATTTATATCATAACGTATGATAAATGTTATATTCATTTAGGGTTAGTACACTATCACTATCACCAAATATTAGCATAATTGAAATGTTAATTCCATTAAAAATTCAGAAACTAATTGGTTCTACATGGTAACTGAATTTCAATGGTCCTGCTACCAGGCAAAGATTCTAGCTTTTACAAATTTTTAACATTATTCCCCATTATTGCATTAATTTTACTATAATTAAAGTCTTAGGTGCAGATAAATATGTAGTTATAAAGAAGAACAGCATAACTTCAATCTTAATTTTTCACTCTAAATGCTAAGCGTGACCAAGCCCCATAGCAACCTGGACCATAGCAAATGTTCAACAACTATGTTAAGACTACTAAAATAATTACAAAATTTATAGGAAATGTTTCCATTCTGATGTAAATTGTTCAAGCAAAGTTTATTCTCCAACAATAGGAGAATTGCGCAACTGGATAATAAACTGAGTTCTTTGAACGCCATTCACTTTTATTGAAAAAGAGTGACTGCAATTATTAGACAATTGTCAATGGAATTCCTCAACGCAGAGACTGATAAAATGGAAACAAAAGATGGAGCTAAACTGTACATTAAACAAAAGGTTACTACTAAATTTGGAAAACTATTTCATTAAAATCAACTATGGATTAAAAAACAAATGATTCTGGGTGATACATATACATTGTTCAGTAGGTCACTCAGGAAAATATCTGGTGAGAATGCGTTAAATAGTGAAGGTTGTAAAATATCTCAGGACTAAATCAATCAAAAACATACTTTGATTAAACATTAATCATGAATTATATTTAATATCAGGCGCGGTTAAGGATTTTAAAACCAAAGAGCGGCACCTTCCAATTTTGTGTCGAGAAAGTTTAAAATGGAAATGAATCCAAGAGAAAACTATATTGTATCATGCATTGTAACCTTCTAAACAGTAGATCGTTAAGGTGGCAGCTGCGAACACTTAAAAAATTTTCTCCTTTCCTCAAAATTAAAAATAGTTCACTTTAATTCAAGATGTTATCAATCCATTTGCTGCTAAAAACAGAAGATTGCATTTTGTGCAAGCTTACATTTGTTCAAAAAACTTCTTGTTTACAATTTTTTTATATAAAAATGGGTGTCAACCCCCCCCCTTTAACATCCTAAACATGCCGCTACTTCTAAATGTCTAATTTTATGCATTGCTCACCCTAATTTTCGGATGAACACAAACATACAATATATTTTTGCTAAAATTGAAAAAATTCTCAAAGAGGGGGAGGGGGCACCCGAAAGCCGCTCCTCTTTGCTGTGCTTTTGGCATTGAATAATATACAACCACAAACTCTTCTAAATGCTAAATGCGTTACATTTTGAATGCTTCGGTTGAAAATATATTGACAAATATAAAAAAGTTTGAGTTAAAAAATAACTGCTTTCAAGAAGTTATTTTCACAAACAAGCTTAACGTACACAATCTCAATTGAGAAGCAGACGCAACAATTAATTTATGACTATGATTTAACGGATCAATCGATTCTGTTCATGGTGAATTGGACCAAATTTTTAACAAGGCTATTTATAAATTTGTTGTTCCAGGCTACAAATGGATATACATGACCAGGAAACAATAAATTTTCATATTTTTTTTCGGTTCGATTTTCAATTTGAGCAGAGATGGAAGTGGGCTGGCTTGGGCCGAATAATAGAGGGTAATATTCAGTAAATAAGGTTGATTTACGGCATCAGAATTGCACAGCATCTGTCAACACAATAATCTGCTTTGTCAAAAGCGATGTAAAAATAATTCAACTTGCCAGCAATATCTTTCAATTTATGAAACTTTTGTGTATAGACTTTCGAAACGTAATTATAACGTAGAGTATTTGAATAAGTTAGCTTTCGTTGAAAGTTCCAAAGGAAGTCCTGCGTCAAGCCAGGCATTTGTCAAATTGTAAGAAAAATTTTCAGTGACTTGACCAGGGTTTGATATAACAGGAATTCTGGTTTGTCGTTGTTTCAATTCAATACCTTTTTGATGTTTTGGACTATTAACATGATCACAAACATGATTTGTTTTCGTAACTCTAAAAGAAGTTGGACAAAAATCGCAAAGGACAATGACACAATAGGCTCTTCTTTGATAATCTTCAAAAAATTACGTTTGGATAATTAAATAAATCACGTTTTATCAATTAATTACTCAATGTAGTTACATAATGACGTTATGTCTTACAATTTTAATTTAATTGGTGCATGAATGTAAAATTGGGAGATATTGATACAAATCTGTCACAAATAGAACGTGATTTGCAAAAACCATCTGTAGCTAACATATAATTTGTATATAATTGTTGTATATTTTTTGGCGGTTTTCGGCAAAAACTAAAGTTCCTAATATAGACCCACATTATGAGCATACATTTTCGCCAATAATGCAGAGACGTAAGCTAAAATAGGCTATTTTACAGGACGAGAATTAATAACTTTTACAACTATTTTTCTAATATAAAATGCAGAAATAATTTCGTGGTCTCCTAGACTAAGCGAAATGACTATGTATTCTAATAAAATAAATACTTCATTGTGCCATTGTGGCAGTTAATTAACAATAATTTTCTTTGTTTTCTATTATTGATACACCTTACGTCTTTTTGAATTGTTATAACTGTTCCATCGGCAGGCTTATGACAGAATATATAATCTTTTTTAAAAATGTATTATGTTTAAAACATCATGCTAAATACAGAAAACACAAAATTAGTATCATAGACAAATACCTGCATGTTATCAGGATAATAACTCAGAGCCATACAGCAGATAATACCCGGGATAACAATAGTGAAAAGTACTTAAATGTTATGAAAATAACAAATCATGGTAGAAACAGATCAAGCAGATAGTCATGTGATAGCATAATTCAAAAACATATCGAAAGTAAGCTCGAAAGTTATTTAATGGCAAAGATTTATAAAATTTCTGAGCTTCTTCTTGGTGTATGACAGGAAAGGGATTTTGGGTAAGTTTCACCAAGTCTTCATACTTCGTAGCAAAAAATTTAGGATTTGAAGTGTACTTTGGAGATAGCTGTGGATCAGACGAAAGCCGTTTTTTTGGAAGGCTTACATAGTAAAATGGGCCAGAATATTTCATTTTGTAGTAAAGCTTTTCTGATTAATTTTTCAAGCACTTTATGCATTTCACCTTAGTCCAGTTTAGCGAATCAGTGTTTGTGTTACTCTCTTTAGCTCTGAGAAAATTATTTTCAACTGAAGACTGTTTGAAATCAAGAATGGATGAATGATTCCATTCTGTGACACTGTACGGCTTCTTCTTGGCGGAGAGTTTAATGACCATTGCGAACTGACCGGAAGTTAAAATTTCGCCAGGTTGCTTTATTGCACACTCTACTACACTGTGAACAAAGTCACCTTCATTTTGGACATGCCCTTTGACATAAATATATAGCACAATTTCCTTGACAAAACAAGAGTTCTGTAAAAAATGACGGAACATAGCAGGCATAACAGTGTTTTTATTTTAAAAACTACATCCATCAGCGAAAAGAATGACAACTTTATTTTCTTCTTTATCTTAGTCTGGTGTATACACCAGTTGCAATTTCCGAAGCACCTCGAGCAACAATGTCTTCATGCCAAAAGAAACAATGTCCTTGGCCTTCACCAAGATCATACAATGTAAAATTGTAACAATTCAGACTTCGTTTGTAGAAAACATCTGACTGCTTGGATTTTGGAAGACTTATCATAGCCTGTAAATCAAAAGTTGCAGCAGCTACTTTTGAGTTAGCTTTTGATGCCGAATCATAGCACATTACATGTTTTATTATGCAAGTATTAATTTGTACAAAAATGAAATAATTAATTAATTGACTTACCTACATAATACAATTCTGTCAGATGAAATTATACCTATTCAAATAGTTTAGATTCCTATAATAGTGATGCATTTTGTACATAGACATAATACACAAACATAACTGTACCAAAGGAAGAGTACCCATAGATATAATAACTCGGGTTAGGGGTAGTTCGCCTAGATAGTAAGTCTATATCTCTTCTTAATATTTTAGTGGTATGCGTTCATTCGACATTGAAAATTTTGAGACATCGATTAATACACTTAAACAACATAATCTCTGATTTAAACAAATACCTAAGCTATTTTTAGAAATCGGAGGCAAAGGATTTCCAGTATGTGCATATAATTCTGCCTACTTTCTCCACAGGGCAGGGAGGAAATCTATTTATAGCAATGAACTCATCAAACTAGAAGAAATTGTCCGCAGAATTAGCGTAGGTATTTGCACAAAATGACATTTAAAATACAATTTATTCGTGATTGAATGCACGTATCGTAATAAGATTTACATCAGCAGATGCGCCTTTAAAAATATTATAATACCATGTAAACTTTATATAATTTGACTGCTTATAGATAACTTTATTTAAATTTTCATGAAATTTCACAATGCGAAATAGGCTTTCTTGCCTCAAAATATTCAAACGCTATTTTGCGCGGGTACCACTGTTTGAGACAGATTCAGTATCTAGGCGCGGTAAAACAAATGAGGAGTTATGATATCTATGAGAGTACCCATTGAAATTTTGTTTAGTTTACGTCTCTATGCATTATTATGAATCCTTGAATATAAATGGATTTAATTAACAATGCAGACAGACGTAACCTACTTACATCCATTTGCACTGGAGTAGTATCCTGTACATAAGCTTACGTCGAAAATTATTTGTTTGGTGGAGTTTGATAGGATAAGATTTCAACAACAATATCCAATGAAATAAGAGCCTTCTAACTACTGAACTATTAGATAAAAAAATTTTTTTTCCAAAATTTTAGCTTACGTCTCTGCATTATTGCCGACGACATTTAGAAAAGCAAAAATGCAAACATTGTATATATATATATATATATATATATATATATATATATATATATATATATATAGACCGGCATAAATTCCGGACACATTTTAAAACTTAATAAAAGCCATATTAAGTGGATATATTTTCTAAAACTATACACTAAAAAAGTTGTTATATATATATATATTTACGATGCAGTATTTTGTTTCATTTTAACTCGCGCCGAAATGAATTGGACTGCTCAACACAAAAGCTTCATTGTGGAAACCTTTATCAAGAAAGAATCTGCAACAAGACGCGCGTTCAGAGTGCACTTCAATATTAACGTAAACGTTGTATTACCAAGTAGAAATTCAATTTTACGATGGACTGAGAACTTCAGAGCCACTGGATCAGCATTGGAGTCCTTATTTCTTCGAAGAAAACAACGTTACAGTCATTGTGAACTCTGATCGTGTGAGATGCTTGAGACGTCTGTCAGACCAAAATTGACTAATTTCCACAATATGAACAGAGTTTGGTTTCAGCAGGATGGGGCAACGGCCCACACTTCTCGAAGGTCGATGGAGCTTTTGAGGGAGATGTTCCCTGGTCATGTGATCTCATTACGTGGTGACATCGGCTGGCCCGCCCGCTCATCAGACTTGAATCCCTGTGACTATTTCCTCTGGGGATACCTCAAATCAAAAGTTTACATTAATCCATTAATCGCCCTCAATCTATAGAACAACTTAAACGTGCAATCTGTCAAGAAGTCGTTGCCATTCCACAAGAAATGACACGCAGAGTTGTGGAAAACTTTCGAGAACGGCTTCAACAATGTATAGACAATAATGGGTTTCATTTAGCTGATGTTATTTTTAAAAAGTAATGAAACAAACCTTTTTTTATGTAGTTTTCGAAAATGTAAACACTTTTTCGTTACTTCATTTTATATGGCTTTTATTCAACCTTGGAATGTGTCCGGAATTTATGCTGGACCTTGCATATAAATTACATCTTAGTGTAAGATCTATAATGCTTTGATATCTAGAAAAAGTTTTATTTTGCAAAATACTTTAGAGAAAATATTCTGCTAAAAGAAATTGTAAACATTTTAAGACATGTCCGAAAAAAAATCTTAAAGCTTCTGACTTAAATTAATAGATATACATGTACATGTTCACAAAAATGAAGGAATATAGAATTACTTAAGGCCCTACTAATAAGAAAAGAAGTTAGTGTATGCATGTTTTAACTCATAGCGATTTTTCTGGTTCTGAGTAAAGTCAAAGTATAATAGAGAATATGAATGCAGTAGACTTAATTTAGATGGAATTAGCGATAGCCCCTTTTCCTATGAAAATTTATCCGTGGTTTTTGTAGAATGGTCTACATTTCAATTTTACAACATGGGCTTAAAGTGGGCTAGACTCGCCAACAATGGCCTGGGCTAGGAACTCTTTCAGTGCAATCAGTCTATTTCCATCTCTGGCCTTAAGTGAAAACTGCGATTTCGGTTTTGTGTTTGGTATACAGCCGAGCCTTAATTAACACCCAACCACTATTGGTTTGCAGCTACTGTGCGTGGTGGTCGCTTAGGCCACGGTTAGATTACGTGATTGGTAGCAAGAGTAGTTGAGAAATCGCATCAACAGTAAGTGGTTAGGCCGCGCAAACCAATTAAAACAAGAATCCACATTGGAGCAATTCCAATTATTTCAAAATTATCCTATCACATTGCGCACTATAATTGGTTTAGCAACGAAAGTTGTATCGTTTGCGCCCTACCTTAGTCTGACTTGTAATTATGATCACATAGTCAAAACCATAGCATTAGCACATGCTATACTTTCACATGTGATAGATCATATGTGCCCAATCACGTAGTCTAATTTAGCCTTAGTGTAAATCAATTAAACGTCGAATTGAAAATTATGATTAGGAAAACTATCTTAAAGTTTTAAAAACAAGTATAATTAAATAAAATATCAAAGCAGTGCATGGTTGTTCACATAAACATGAATAGGTAGCAAATGAAAGCGTGATGGATACAAATTAGCCCACGCATAAATCGTGATAATTTAAAGCACACTACTTCAATATTCATTTACATTTATAGAGATCATATAGAGACATGCGCTTTGTCGAATTTGCAATTTCCCTAAGTGCTTTCGTGTAACATCTTGAACAAAACAAATCACCCATTAAAAAGCAATTGTCCCACCGCACTCCAGGACGTTTCTACTTAGTCGATGAATAGATTTTGTTCGCTATCATGGATCAATTAGCAAATGCACACAATAGGACAACAAATTATAACGAAGCGTTGGCCAGTCAAGGATTGAGTGATAAATAAACTTAACACTCATCAGCTAGGATTAAAAAATTTCATGAGAGTTTGCTGTATTTGAATCAACTCATTATTATTAATGTAGGAATTGTTAAAATTTTGATGTGGAAAAACATGTCAAATTATACAAATAAAGAAGATACCCCAACACATTACCCACAACCCTCTAAAATATGAACCCACGAAAGCAAAACTTAATTCCCCCACTCTTGATACCAATTGTTAAATAATAGAAAAACTTGCAGTGCAGCACGTCACAAAGTGATGGGAGCGGGTAATTAATTTCTTATGGGAATGGCCCATGGGAGTAAAGATAATTTTGCAGTTTTGAAGTAAACACATTAAAATTACTCTTGGTTGCCAAAAAACTGAAAACCCTTTCATTGATGAAATTCAATAGAAAATTGGTTCAATTTCAGTCGTAAAAAGGTTGCGTCGGAAAATTCAGATAGAAGGAAGTGTCTTAAAAAGTTGAAGATATAATGCGTTCTATCTAATAATCAAATTTCAAATTGTAAACCTTACCTCAATAATATAAGGGAGATGTAATCCTCGGAGTGAGATGTCAGCAACTTTTCCACACGGATACTAAATCTCTAAAAATACGAAATAGAAAAGTATTCTACATTAATTAGAATATAGTTTAGAAATGCAAAATCCAAGCAGGATAATGTATAAAAGCTTCAAAATGACGTATGCGTAGAACATAATCTAAAACGTTAAGTGGATCTTAAATAAAATTAAAAGACAAATAGTTTTTGGGGCAGTGCGACACATGGCGTAATTTTGAGAAAAGGTAACAGACTCATTGACTGCTTTACTAATATTAGCACATCGAATATTTTCAGAAAGTGAAAACTTTAGTCATTCTCGACAGTTATCCCTGCCAATCAAACGTGAAACACTTAACAATGAAAGCTTGTCAATCAAAGTAAGAAAACTGCTCTATCGGAAAATAACTACAATAAAAACGCGAATATTCCCATTAAAAGTTTGCTTGTTAACAATACTTTATGTCTAACAAATAGTGCAAATTCTCTTTCAACTTTAAAGAAAAATCATGTTAATCGCGTCTTGCTCTTAATGCTATAGCTGGTCTTGACTCTAAACTTTGGGTTTTCGAATTAGCAAATTTCCAGTTCGAATCGAATAGAATATGTCATCTGAATTAGGAATTAAATCAAA
This sequence comes from Hofstenia miamia, assembly GCA_900660155.1. Classification (NCBI taxonomy): domain Eukaryota; kingdom Metazoa; phylum Xenacoelomorpha; order Acoela; family Hofsteniidae; genus Hofstenia; species Hofstenia miamia. The sequence continues at coordinate 707,513 of CABFPE010000101.1, forward strand.
TCGAATCGAATCAGGATGTGCAAAAATTTTACGAGGAAAGATGCGCCGGACGAGGAAAACAATTTATTCCAAACGCATGTATGAAAAAGTTTGTTTAGTTCGATCCAACATGCTTGGTAGTAAGCAAATTAGCGGCTCAATTCAGTTTCATTATGTGAAGTGTGAGCAATGTAAAATTTCGATTTAAATTATAATAACAGAAATGACAATGTTCTAATACATACTTTCATATTCAGTCGATCATGCAACATTAGGTTTTATTGGACTGGTTTATGTACTTGCTTATCATGGACAGACTAGATGACGACTCCAATAAAATCCCAATAGCAATGTGTTCATTTTGAATTTTCCAAATTAAAAGAGAGCTCCAATTACAAATAAGAAAGCTGTTGAAATACAGGCATTAGAGAAAAAGTGTAAACTTAATATTGAAGCCGCAAAATGCCATAAATGAAAGAGTAATAATTGCTATATACCTTTAGTGTGTGTATAAGAACTAAGAACTGGAAGTGTGAGATTTTCATCATTTAAATTTTAACAAACTATTCTTTCTATAACAAAGAAAAATTAAAGTAGTTAACCACTAAATCACTAAATTGGGTGCACCAGAGCAATATTGCCTCATTTCATTACAAATTTTGTAAAATATAATAGAAAGTAACAAACTTTCTACAAATCGATGGTTTTGAAATCATAAGTTTGAAATCATTTAAAAAATTTAATCATGTTGTTAACATCGTATTTATAGGAAATGTGAATCACTATTTACATCAATTATTATTCAAAAAGCAGACTTTTGAGAAGGAAAAATACCGTTTTTGAAAAGATCAGGGCATGACATAAGCCTTCATTAGCTTGACTGACAAACCATGGATCTGAATTTCAACTAATCTATAGTTGATATCAGGCTTTTACCAAGACAATTAAATGCTTTTACATTGATTAACAATAATATTTAAAAGAATTCGCTGCTACAACATGAAGAACAATTTAAACTTGACTAGATGAGATTAGAAAAAAACAACCACGTCAATAGGATGAAATATTACAACTAATTGGCAAAAAATATCAAAATAATGCAAACACTTTTAAATATATTATTGCACAGGATAGGCATGTTAGGGCCGAATTTTTCAGGTGTTGTTGGGCGCTATCTATCAGAGTTGTAACCATGTCAGGAATTTCTTGGAAATCAACTTTAATTTTAAACCTCGGTTCGGATTAATTTAGCACTAAACACCCTTAAAAGAATTTTCTCCTAAAACAAAATTTAGAAATGGTGAGGCATGGACATATCTATTGGTGGAAATGCTTCAATGTAAGGCCTAAAATCTATACCAAAGCGTATTGATGTGGTTGAAGTAGTTGGAAAATTTAGCATTTTTCTTAGAAAATTCCGAATTTTTAGAAGAGTTAAATTCTCTCGTACCTGCGTATGTTTGGGTTAAAGTAACTACTAAAACTTGTTTTGCAATAGAAAAATTGCCACATACTTAAAAATATGTACTATGTGACCACATCGAAAAACAAAATTAAAATAAACATATTTCGCCGAAATGTAATGAACAATAATTTTTTTAGTTTTATCAATAATCTGTGGTAGTTGTAGTAATAGATATAGACTAATGATTAAGCTTAGTAGCGTATGCATATTCAAAGATACGTTTGAGGCGGGCACGCGAAGAGGCTTCAAACGTGATCCATGCCTACTTCGCGATGAACGACATCAACAGTTGATCTTAAGTACTTTGAATTCGAATAGATTAAGGCTTTTGAATATAAGGCTGTCTTGTTCGTGTTTTTTAAAGGTGCAATTACTAGAAATAAGTGAAATAAGATTTCAGTGATAATGGCTAAAAGTGGAGACGTTTTTGTTAAAGATGAGTGGCAGTTGCATCTTGAAAATAAAAGAAATTGTTAACATCAAATGACAGGCAAACAGTTTCGATTACTTTCAATACAATTTCGACAAAAGAATTCAACACAATAGTCAAATAAGCTATAAAACATTTTCTAAAAGTAGACTTAGAATTCATTAAAGCAACCTCATCTGCACACCGTCTCAACATGATTGGATGCTTACATCGAACGTGGAATATCACAGAATTGACTAAAGAGAAAAAGCTAGCTAGAAATAACTTGATTTTAGTATCAATTTTAAGATAATGTTATTAAGACAATTAATAAAAATTTGTTAAAAATTTGACAAGTGATTGACAACGAAATTAATACCTAAAACAGGAAATTGTAAATAATGATCCCTGCAATGCTAGTTATTATCATCCATGCATTTTCCAAATCAATTCGTTCAATGATATTTACCATTGGAGTGCCAAAACATTTTTGCTAGATTATCAACCATTCTTAAATTTGAAAGGTGTATTTTGGTTGATATGTGGTAATTATTAAGCAATATTAATAATTTATGTCTACATATAATTATAATAGAATTTCTGTGGTAAATTGGATTTGAAATGACTAGAACAAGTGGTTTTCTTCACTCTGGTTTTGACACAATAGCAGGTTTTATTCTTTAAATATGCAGGTAAAACGATGTCATATCAAAGAAAAAATTTTTGGTAGCAATCGCAAAAGCAAAACACGAGAAATTATGGCATAGCTGTATAAAAAATAAAACTTTTTTAACAAAAAGTAGCAATGCAAATAATCAAGAGGTCACCATAAACCGAAATACCTAACTCTACAGATTGTCAGTCGAGAAAAAACTCATTAAATGACCCAAATTCTTTAATATTTAACAATGTTTAACACTGCTCGCCAGTATGAAAAAATCTTCGGATCAACACTTTCTGCGACAATATATACTGATAAGGTGCACGAACACCCCTCTTGGGCAACCAAGGGTTAAAAGAAACAGTTCATTCACATTATTCAAAGAAATCCATTAAGCAATTACCTAAAATTAAGGTAATCATGAATGATGAAAACTAATAAATACACAACAAAGTGAATAAATTGTGCAAAATACATTAAAATTAATAGTTAGGCCGTTTTACTAAAAAGTAAGAAATTGGCTACAAAAGCAGCTATTAAAATTAGCGAACAAGGTGTTCCTTTAATTCCCTTTCATTCAAAATAAAAGCAATAGTAATCCACTTGCAATTTGTGGCAGAAGTATACAAAGATCTCTATTCTAATTCTATACAAATCTAAAAGGTCTTGCAAGAAATGAAGAGGAAAAGAAAATATAGCTACGTATATTGATAATTTAAAAAAGGATTTAGAAAAAACTAGATATCTTTGCATGGACAATATTATATTTAATATATCAATGATTCTAAATGATGGTTTACCAATAATGATTATCGGTAGTGTACACTCAAAATCAGACAACTTGACATTTAAATCAAGAGGAAAATTTAATTAAATTAATATAGTTTTTGCGCTTCGTAAGGGGTGGACGACCATTGCACGAAAAACCGCGCCTTTCAAGAATAATTGTATCTACAGACAATGGTTTACACAAATTAACGTGTAAATAGAATAAAAGAGAGAGATTTCGAAATACTGAAATCCAAGGAATGGCGGGTGTGTCGAAGCACAGTAAATTATATAATAAAACAATGGAGAAATTCTCGGAATATAGCATCCGCCATCTGCCAAAAGGTTTGAAAATAATTAATGATGCAGAATTATATTCTGAAAAGATGAAAGTAAGAAGTAATGCACTTTACATTAATGACATAATTTACTTCATATTTTTAGATTAGAAATTAGCATAACATTTTTAGAATGCAATGTGAAAGGAAATAAATAATGCATGCGCTTGATTCAAACTTGTCAGCTTTTAAATGGAAAGGGAATTGCTGATTTATACCGATGTTCGAACCATGTCTACCCAATTCAGGGTACAGCTGTTCCAGAATGGGGTCATTAACTTTCACCCCCGATTCGTTGACGTTAAAAATGTTAATTAACAAGCTAAAAACAAAAAAATATTGAATATAAAATGCAACAAAAATATTTCTGTCTTAGTGATGTTCCACATTTTTCGCATTTCAGACCACAAGAAATCAATTTCAGTGTACCTATCCCTACATGAGATGGAATTAAAACCAGCATTTTAAGTGGCAATGATAAAACTTCCTAATTCAGGTTGCCCAGTTAAATAATAATCATTGCTGATTGAAGCGACTTACTCATTAAGGTCCTCATGCAAAGCAACTGTTCTATAGTTAAAAAACGTCAAAAACGATGTTAAAAAAAATTTGGAGCAGACTCAAACATGAATCTCCACAAGCTCCCGCTCCGGAGCACATTTCTATCGAAATGGAGCTTCAGCACCGGTTCAGGCTACATTACGATCTGTGCTACAACATATTCAAAAATTCAAATATTTGCAAATTTTTTGCGAATCTATCAATTATTTTTCAAATTAAATGAATTTTTATGCATTTTCTGTAACATCAAGGTGAAACAAAAATCAACTAATAAAAATACCGTTTAGATAACAGTTTGGATTTGGAGCTGTTACATAAACATCTGGCTCCGGTTCCACCTGCATTTTAAATGTTTCTTCATTTCTAGTCCCGGCTTCGAGGAAAATTATCCTGCACCTTTGCTCTTGCTCCAGGCTCCTAGTTAAAACCACATGTTAATTAGCACTTAACTATGAGTCTCACTTTGGTAGTTTTTTCGGACTATCTCAATTAAAAAATAATGTAATTAAACAAATACTGTACAACAACAAACAAATTGTTCAAATACTTTTCTTCTTTTAAAAGCCAGGATTCTGNCATTACTAAAAAATCAACTGAACTGAACATTCCAATTCGATAAATTGACGAGTGATTTGAAAACCATATTCATATTAACATGCCTGGGGCTGAAACGCACCAACAATAGTTAACCCGTGCCCCATTGACTGAGCAGCAAGCGTACCTGCAAACAATCTACATCCAAATTAAAACAGACAATTAGAACAATCAATTAAGTTTAAGTGACATAGATAGTAAATTTACATGGATTCCTCTTGTTATTATTATCATTACNCACAGTAAATTATATAATAAAACAATGGAGAAATTCTCGGAATATAGCATCCGCCATCTGCCAAAAGGTTTGAAAATAATTAATGATGCAGAATTATATTCTGAAAAGATGAAAGTAAGAAGTAATGCACTTTACATTAATGACATAATTTACTTCATATTTTTAGATTAGAAATTAGCATAACATTTTTAGAATGCAATGTGAAAGGAAATAAATAATGCATGCGCTTGATTCAAACTTGTCAGCTTTTAAATGGAAAGGGAATTGCTGATTTATACCGATGTTCGAACCATGTCTACCCAATTCAGGGTACAGCTGTTCCAGAATGGGGTCATTAACTTTCACCCCCGATTCGTTGACGTTAAAAATGTTAATTAACAAGCTAAAAACAAAAAAATATTGAATATAAAATGCAACAAAAATATTTCTGTCTTAGTGATGTTCCACATTTTTCGCATTTCAGACCACAAGAAATCAATTTCAGTGTACCTATCCCTACATGAGATGGAATTAAAACCAGCATTTTAAGTGGCAATGATAAAACTTCCTAATTCAGGTTGCCCAGTTAAATAATAATCATTGCTGATTGAAGCGACTTACTCATTAAGGTCCTCATGCAAAGCAACTGTTCTATAGTTAAAAAACGTCAAAAACGATGTTAAAAAAAATTTGGAGCAGACTCAAACATGAATCTCCACAAGCTCCCGCTCCGGAGCACATTTCTATCGAAATGGAGCTTCAGCACCGGTTCAGGCTACATTACGATCTGTGCTACAACATATTCAAAAATTCAAATATTTGCAAATTTTTTGCGAATCTATCAATTATTTTTCAAATTAAATGAATTTTTATGCATTTTCTGTAACATCAAGGTGAAACAAAAATCAACTAATAAAAATACCGTTTAGATAACAGTTTGGATTTGGAGCTGTTACATAAACATCTGGCTCCGGTTCCACCTGCATTTTAAATGTTTCTTCATTTCTAGTCCCGGCTTCGAGGAAAATTATCCTGCACCTTTGCTCTTGCTCCAGGCTCCTAGTTAAAACCACATGTTAATTAGCACTTAACTATGAGTCTCACTTTGGTAGTTTTTTCGGACTATCTCAATTAAAAAATAATGTAATTAAACAAATACTGTACAACAACAAACAAATTGTTCAAATACTTTTCTTCTTTTAAAAGCCAGGATTCTGTCAACGCCTTTGTGCCTCAAATTACTTGATTTCAATAAATTGTTTTATGGTTTCTACGACTTTTAATGTTATTGATTTCCAAAAATTCTTTTCCTATATCAATGGTTCCCGATCATCTCTTAAAGTTTTTTTATTCTACCTCGCATTCACAAAGCTATCGGTGCTAATAACTTTTTCTAAAGTGTAAGTCCACTTGCGATTTTCATAATTTCAACTCGATTTGTGGTCGTCTGCTCATCTTTCCAAACAACGAATCCTCTTGTTTCTTCGCTCCGCTTAAAGTCACTTGAAAAGGACTTTCTATATGTAAAATCAAATTTAGAAGATAATAAAAGTAGTCTGAAGTCGATCTGAGCATTATCCGCAGCACAATCAGCATTTTCGCAATGTCATAGCTCTAATAAATTTTTTAAGGGAATTACCTTAATAAAACGTTAATTGTGCAGTTAATGACGCTTGGATCGACTTCAGATCACTTTTAAGTTACATTTTACATCTAGAACAAACGTTTGAATTTATTTAACGCAGATTAGTTCAAAATTGTTTGATTAAGTAACGTCCTACGTTATACTGTCCCTGCAATGATTCATGTTTAGATTTCTTAAAAATATCGGACTAGATCACTTCTAAAAAACAATGAAAACTAATTTCTAGGCGTAAATTTAATGTAAAAGCGAATAAAACTAGTTTGAAGCCAATCCGAACATTATTCGCTAAGCAATCTAAGTTTTCCCAAGGTCATTCCTCTAAAAAGTTTTTTTATTAAAAAATACATAAGATATGATTGCACTAAGAACATTCAGTATGGATGTAACTTATTGATTAATCTATTTCATATATACAAAAAATCAACCGTTTTAAAAATGTTTTGCTTAATAATACTAATAGTATTACGCGTAATTATAATAATCAGGCAAAAATATTAAGCGACATTATAATATTTTTTGTATTCAGCGTCATTACAATATGTGAAGTGTAATCAGCGAGATAATAATAATTATTATTATTGTTATTATTATCTATATATTAATACGATAATACATGTGCGTTATTTTGCGTGTCACACTTACAGGCCTTGTGTGAAATTTACGTCATCTGTTAGGAAATTTGTTTATTCATATTACTCACTAAGTTTAGTAAACAGAGTTGACGGGTAACATGTGAAAATTCGAAGTAGGTAGAACCTTCAATCTCAAACATTATAGCGCTATTCAAACGCTTAGATCTCTGTAAATAGGAACACGACAGTTAGTATTGAAATTTACATGGATTCCTCTTGTTATTATTATCATTACTAAAAAATCAACTGAACTGAACATTCCAATTCGATAAATTGACGAGTGATTTGAAAACCATATTCATATTAACATGCCTGAGGCTGAAACGCACCAACAATAGTTAACCCGTGCCCCATTGACTGAGCAGCAAGCGTACCTGCAAACAATCTACATCCAAATTAAAACAGAAGAGTAGACAGACAATTAGAACAATCAATTAAGTTTAAGTGACATAGATAGTAAATTTGATTTTATTATTACAAATTAAAAAATATTTATAATCTACATAAAATTTCGGTAAATTGCAAATGTTTCTGTAAAATTGAAGTCGTGGTAATGCATTAAAATCAAAATGCCAATAAGATTACCACCAGATTATTAGGATAAGAATACTTGAAATTCAGCTACATCCATAACAACATCTTGGCGTCATACTAATTCTTAACTTAGCCAAAGTGTTTGTAGCATGTGTAAGGGAAATGTATTCCAGATGCTACAATAATTCTTAAAATAAAATTTAATATTGCCATTAAAAAACGATGGCGACAACTCTTCTAACAACAGCATTATCTGAAATAAATAAATGCGTCATTATTTTAAAAAACAAGCGTATTGTTTATTAGATAAGCAGTGGAAAGGGACAGTAGAATTCATTTCAAAAAACGCAAAGGAAAAACGAAAAAGTGCAGCTAATAACGAAATAATAAACCACACCAATAAATTTAATAGAGATCTTCCACTCCGCCACGCGAACTAAAATAAACAAAATCGAGTAATAACAAATAAATCGTGATTGTTACAAGCAATTTCCACACGGAAGTTAACACACATAATTTCAATCCTGAATGGATGCGGTCTACTTAGAAGTAGACACATTGCTTGTTTATGATATCTTATTGATAAATTTGAATGAGCTCGTGCAACATTCATGGACACCAAAATAACTACTGATCAATAGTGGTGCTGCAGAAACAATTTCACATCGTGTTTGAAAAATCAGGTATTGGATAAATATTTCACGAGAAATTCAGACAAACGTTTCGAAAAATAGTTTTTACTAGCCGATGAGAACTGTTTCGTGACATTAATCGAAGTTTGCCATGAGCTTTTCGCAATGGTTGACTGTTAGGCAACAGCTACGGCAAAATCTAGAGAAAAAATTAGCACCGTATCGCAAGAACAAAAGCTGCAATGCCTCGCTCTCACAATAAATTTCGCGCAAAATTTTGTTAAAAAAAGATGACTATATTATTTTCAAAAACTATATGAAGAATTTCCAACCATAAATTTCTATGGAGATGGAGATTGGAATTTAAATTAAGATTTTGTGGACTATTTATTGGTATAGGACTGAGACATGGGATAAAATATTTTATTGGGATTAGATTACAATTGAAGATACTGCGACAAATATTTTCAAAATTATATTAATAATTTTTGCAAATTTTAAGGCAAATTGAAGCTAAGTGTGGGACCATGGTATCATATTTACTCGGACTGGTACAAAATTCAGGGAGACTACATGAAAATATGGTCATTAAATATTTGAATGAAGGAAATGAGGTTAATACATAAGAACTCATTCTTAAAACAAAGAAATTTATAAATATCACCTTTCTACAATACAGCGAACTTTATTATAGATGAGTAGTAGCAGCAACAATTCAGTATTTAAAATCAAATTACAATGTTAAGGTCCAAAATAGTACCATCTTGCACAATACCTTTTCGATAAATTTCTCTATAATACACTTGCTGGATGTAGACGTCATGTTTTATAAAACGAGTACCATGAGTGCTTACATCTTCATCCTTTGGAATTGTTGCAGTTCTAAACCAGATGGATCTCAAACCTAATTGGGTGAATAATATTTTCGGGTTCTTATTAATTTTTGATGAGGCTAATGGCTGCGACTAAACATGAATCTTATCAAAATAAGGGTGAATTAAACTTAAATTGCACAGATTGAATTAATACAAACTCGTTTAAAAAAATTTTCAAGATATCAATCATATGACGGAAAATTTATCACCCAAGTGAAAACACAAAACGCAGGGCTCTACTGGCTATAATAATAATAGGGAACCCAAAAGCGTATGTGGCAAGCCGGAGAAAAAAGCGAGCCTTTGGAGCTGGAGCCAGACCCAAGGAGCAAAGCATTTTCAGGGAAACCGGAACCAGATGTTTATAAAACATATATTTTACTAGTTGAATTTTGTTCCACAAAGAGTTTTGGTTTTACAAAAAAGTATAAAAATTAGTGGAAATTTTAAAAATTTCACAAAAATTCGTATTTGTAGCCATTGGTACCCAACAGCCCTTAAGACGGAGCTGGTGTTACATTTGAATAGGAATTTGCCCTCAGAGCGAGAAATGAACTAGCTTCATATTTGGGATTGCTCCTAGAAAAGTAGAGATTTTCTAGCAGTGCAGTGATAAATCAATGTAGTCAATGTAGTCAACGGGATGAAATAATAGAAGTATACAAGGGTTCAATTTTGGAAAATCTTTATCATATCATTAAGTCTAATAGTTCAAAAGGGACGAGGAGTGGCATGCTGGTATTATTATCAACGGATGACAAAATGTGCTTCAAACAAAAAAGTAAGAATTATACTTTTGGACACGAAGCCTTGCTATTAAATTCGCATTGAGGTCATCAGACGGTAATGCTTGAACAGGTGGAGAAATTTGCAATTAATTAAACGTCTATAGTATACGGCGCGTAACAGAATTGGAGAGCATGTTAAAAGAGCATGAAATAAATATTTAATCAACATTTACTAGTGAGTGAATTCAATAAAATATTTGAAGAGTTCGCCAGATGTAAATCACATTTCTCATTAACGCACCGGGATATGCCTAAGGAGCAAGTAAGTAATTAAAATGAAATAATTCGTAGAAATGTTACTTCGACACAAAACTCTTCAAAACCTCAACCACTATTACAAAATTAATAACTGAAGCTCAATCTACATGAACTCGGTTAAAGTACGTGAAAGAATTTAATTAATGTTTTCTATTTGAACTTTAAGCACCTGTATTACACTTAGCGATTGAAACAGATTATGGGACAATAAACCTTGCAAGTGAGGTTAAAAACTCGTCCGCGGCGCCATCAGAACTACATGTGCAATAAATCTACAGTACCTGGTTTTCAATAATAATCATCGGTTAGGTACTTTGGACTAGAATGACCAGTAATCGAAAATTTCATTTGTTAATCCTAAATAGCAATAGGTTGATGTGAAAATACATTTATTCTAAAAGAAACTTTTCAAACATTTTAAATCAATTAAAACATTTCTTTTACAAAACATTCAATTTTTTTAGAAAACTATAAAAACACAGTTTTATATATCCAGTGTGTTCAGGGGGTTCGAATCTCATTGAAGAGCCAATGGGCGCGAGCAATAATTTTATTAAGTTATTTAGTAAGTATTAGACATCTATATTCTGTTAAAGAATGTTAAAACGGATCTGAAATAAGAAATACGTTTAGGTATAAAATAAATGGTATTCACTCAAATCAGCATTGACTGTAATCGGTGTAATTTGTGAAGGATTAGGAATAACTTAAAGACCAACCAGAAGATACTTAATGTTGGAAAATTCATGAAAAAACCTTAAATGACACAGTGTCCAAATCAAACTATCTATGAATTTTCAAATAATATTTATGGTTTCTTTAAAAAAAATTGAAGTGCTCAAACTCTCAAACTAATAAAGCTATCCAAAATATGAAAGCATCATTGGGTGTAAAATGATCCCCTCTTTCATTTTCATCCTTAGATTACGTGAACATTATAAATGCCGAGAATCTAAATTTTTTTCAGCCACAGCAATATACTTTTGTACATATTTTCAATAGTATTTTCGAGCACATTCACCATATCTCAGAAATTCCAAATTTTATAATAGGCTTGAATAAAATTGCTTGAAAATTTGGTAAAAATGCATTTCATAAGTCCCCAGGGAAATGCGCATAGGGTATTATACTAAAATCTGAGACGATCATAAAGAGGAATGCATTGATGACACGTGATTTCAAGCACGAATACAACATACTGCTATATGCACTTCTAAAATGCTAGAAATCTCTGAAATCACAAAAATTTGCATTAAAAAGTAAGGTAAAGGAGAGACAAGCGTCTAAGAGACTATACGATCGCTTAAAGTTTACAATTCTCAATCTTTGATTTTATTATCAAAGAACTTTACTGCTCTTGTAGCCTATATCGGTCAAAAGCATCTTATTTAATTAAATTTGATTTAAAGTGTAGGTAACTTGTTATGGAAAATTAATTGGAAAAACAAACTAACATTGTAACTAGTGCACATCAACTTAAATAACAATTATATTTAGTTAAAGGCAAGGAGTGTACAACAGTGTTTTACGTTTGCAGATTTAACTCTGCCCTTGAACCAGTTTATCTCCTCAGTTCAGCTCCCGGTAAAAATACACGAGGTATTTCGATAATGTGTTTGAATTAAAATCCTCACTCCATACATTTAAAAATAAATTTCCATTAAATGACTGATATAACTTCTATCACACCGGAATCCTAAATCATTCAATTGCTTTGAATAGAAAAGTCATAGGGTTAAAAAAAGCTCTTCGTTTTTAAAGATGCGTTTGAATTTCAGGTCTAATTTATTCAAACCAACACCATGACATAAATCAATATTTGAAAATTATTGACGATATTCGTTTAAAATTAGTGGAATGCTTGGTTATAACAATAAAACTAAATGATGACAATCTACAGCCGAGACCTGTAACGTCATCATTTACCAACAAATGGCATTTAACTATAGGTATAGGGTAACGTTGTTCACACGTTTACTAGGCCAGGCCACAGAAAATTGTACCTAAAATTCAGTCAGGTGGCGGTGCAAGAAAATTCATAACTTTCAGGGACCTAATGATTACATCGAACAGAGTAAGTAAACGCAACAAATCAAATTTCACACGGGCTTTAATGCATAACTATGCATTTACCAATTTTAGTAAATAGTAAAATATTTTAAACGCTTAGTGCAGTGATTAAGTGAAATAACAAAAGTCATCGATTAGATTTAAACGAAATTGAATAAATGGAAATTATAATATAATTTATTATTCCTCTAATCTCATAACGCTGCCGAATTATAATACTATCAGTTAGCAGATAAGAAATATAAACTGATTGATACACATGACACTCGAAATGACTATAAATTACAAGTTCACAATTGCGATACAACCTTGTTAAACTTTAAAAAAAATGAAAAAAAAAAAAAAACCCTTTTAGACAGTGGGGAAAGGTTAAGAGGAATTAAAAGGGTTTTTAACATCATTATCAATCTTTGACTGCTTAAGATTAACAAATAATCTCGAATAGCGTTGACTAAAACGTAGTCCATTTGTGACCATTTACTACTCATTGCGCAATAATAAAATTTTTTGTAAAACAAACTTGCACGCACTAACCGTTATACTGATGAGCCTTTAAGTAAGCAAATACACAGTGGAGCACGACATCCAACGGGAAAAAGCGCGAGCGTTGAGATGAGGGAAAATGATCCACAGTAGAAAATGTGTGTTATTATTTATCAATTGTATATGGAACAATTAGAATCAAATCGGTAGCAAAGACCTAGACGTTTATCAATTCGTTGCCTAAGGAAACTTAAAGGTCTACTCCCATTAACGGTTAGTCACAGGACGCTGTTTTCAACGTAATATGAAAATCACTTTTAAGCACCAAAAATACACTAATGAGGACAACAATCGAAGATAAATAAAAGCAGGAACAATTCTTTGATGCAAAAACAGGTAATAATAGGTATACAATTACATGAAAGTTAGATACAAAGAAAAATATTGGAACACTTCTCAAATCAGATTTAGGTCATCCAAAATATATTCTTACTTTCAAAAACTTAACAACAAATGATCAAATAACAGCTTGGCAATAAAATTCATTCAGGCTTAATTAGAATTTCAGAAATCAGGCTACTCATTAAAAATAAAAGTTGTATAAATAGGGCGATTATTATAAACTTTAAACAGGAAAAGCTGACCTTACGAATTAGTTTGAAAAGGTTGAAAACAGACCGTACAAAACAAATATTACTCAAAGGTGCAGAAATAGCAAATAATATAAGGCACCACGTTTTCTCCAAGAAAATGTCTTCTTTTTCGTTAGTTTTCAAAAAAGACGCTACTTGGAGACTAAACCTTTTGCAAGAGTAAATACTCAGAGGGCGACAAGTCCGTTTCTTGGAAATTTATTTATTCACTTACTTTCAACAAATTGATTTATTTGATGAATTTTTGAAAATAATGACCTAATTAACCGACGGTAACCAAAAATGGATTTTATAATAGTTTTTTTATATAACCATGTCCTTTTGGGAGATAACGAAATGATAATACTAAAAGCAATATTTGATAAAATAATTTTATCTAATAGTAGAAACATGTGGAATGAACATAAAGCACCCACACAACGTATTTTACAAAGTTAGTTACACTTGTATGACAAATCTACATAAACTCCAAGTGCAGAGGCAGTAACCAATCCCAAGATAAAAAATAATTAACAATTTTCGCATGGAAAGTAAACAAATTGAAATTGAAATAATTCCGGAGATTGGTGATGCATGTGACATTCAAGAAATACAAAATCATAAATTTGTAAAGAATGTCAATACCTGATAACACATTTTTATTTGTCATTGCGAATTATACATTATGATAAAGAGATATACAAAGCTGGAAAATTCAATTAGCCAATATATTCGAAGAAATACAAAAGAACTTTGGGAAGTAATTGAAAAATAGCCAATGCAAAGAATTGACCAGGTTGATCCAGCAGTGGTTGAATCGAGGCACTAAATGCCAAAAATGATTATAGTTTAGAACTATCCAATGAATAACTCACAGAACTGCTAAACAAAAATAAACAGTCAAGGTTAGTTGTTGGTTCCCACCCATGCGCTTTCTCTCCCATTAACCAGAACATTATTTAATGAAAAAATTTACAACGCTTCAAAGTAAAATATTGAATCTTTTCATGTACCCACTTCTTTGCAAACATTTTCACTATTCCAATTGAACATTTTCATCAGTAAAAAAGGTTTGCACACTTAAAAGGACATATTCAGTCTAAGGCTAATTTATTTAGTTGAAGTTCAATCTTAAGAAGACAACACTAATTACTAAGGGTGACAAAATGCATGTTAACAAAACATTGCTTAACTTAATAATGTAACATAAAGGTATTATTAGAGTTTTTCATAAATTGATAGAACATGAAAAAGTTATTTACCCAAAGTACATTACTAGAGATGGAATGCTTAAACAATGAGAAGCAAAGAAGATTGTTCAGCCTAGCGATTTAAGGAAAACTCTTTATGATGCTAAAACAGTAGCATTAAATCGTTAAGCAAAATTAATGGGTTTGGCTCAAAATGATTATAACTGGGCATAAAGTCATTAAGAGACACTAACAATCAAAGTTTATCATTGGTCTCAAATTTTTCAGAATAAACAATATTAAAATTTAGCCCTAAAATATCAATTACGAGTCAAAATATTGACATATTATGGTGGCTAAGAATATAATAATTAGGCAGATGCTCATTTTTCGTAAGAATGCAATTATAATAATTTTGCGCCAACCGCATAAATTAAAGTTGATGCGGTCACTTGCATTGTTATTTATATATATATAT
>CABFPE010000101.1:722904-733645 GCA_900660155.1 Hofstenia miamia
TATATATATATATATATATATATATCTTACTAATGAATATGACAGAAATGCATTTATTCCATTGTCAAATTTATAATACACATGCATTTACAAACGTACACACCGTGATAGAGGGCTATTATTACTAATTTCCAAAGCATCTTGCATATTCAAAAGGCAAGAAAAAGAATTAGAGGATAACTTTGTCAAAAGAATGTGGTTTGAAAATAGAATCGTTTCAGCTTGTAGACTTATTTGCTGAACGCATTAAAAAATTTCAAGCCAACTTTTACAATGTCAAAACTATCGAATTACAGAATGCTTGCTTTTAACCTTGACAAATTTGTTCAATGGGAGATTTCAATGTAGACTATTTTGATTATCGCGAGAGAAATGTTGTTAACAACCGTATCAATTTAAGAATAATCATTTATACTCTAAAGCAATGAGAGACTATAACATACATGAAAAAAACAGCTACAATAGTTCAACAATAAAGATTTTCTGCAGCTTTTCGGATTACAACTTATTTTGTAGCGATTGATAGAAGCCGCAATGTTAAAATTTGGAATATGTCTAAGTCGCTGTTAAAATTTTTCAAACTTTGCATTTTCAGCGTTTCTAAAGATTTAGGAGTAGACAATTAGGACAATGTCAACGCATAGAACAAACTTTGTTTGAAGAAAACTTAATAGACAATAGTTTCAGTATTAATAAAGTAAATTTCATAAATGATTTTGTTATTAGAGAATTAATATTATTTCTAAATATGACACCACATAAAAGCATGTTTTGGGTTGGGCTTAATGCGTTCAACTGAATTAAAATTTCACTTTCAGTTATAAATTGGATTCGAGCAATTCACTTCAAAAAGTTCGCCCATTTCTATTTGAGTTTTATAGTTTAGTCTTTCGCCTAAACATGTATTCGTTAAGTTATGCACAATTACCAATTGTAATGACAAAACAGCACTAGATTAGGGTAAAAATTAAAAATAACGTGTAAATTGAAAAGGGAATGTTATAAAAGCTAACACTTCCCATGGAAACTGTATTAGCAATTTGCCTTTCAATGTTTATCAGCCGTATGAAATGTATTATTTAAACATCGAGCAAATTAATCACGATTTTATTGAAACCGCTACCAATACTATCACAGTCAAACGAAGTTGGCTGTTAGGCAAGAAATGTCAAGATCTTACCGGTAATACATGGAAAATACAATTGAGTTTTCTTTTGTAGTCTTTGCTAATTGTGTTAGCTTAGAGTTATTAATGCAAATTCAACTAGGTGATATTCGAGGATGTACAGGTGTAACTTTTACGGGTATGTGTACAATGAATCTTATACGGACGAGTACAGGTATCAGAAATCCCTTCTCCGCATAACCCTACTTTAGATCATTACTGTATATGCCAACTAGCTATTTCTAATTTTGCATGCTGGAAATAATAATTACTTAATATATTTCAAAACTCAAACAAGAAAGGCATTTCATTAATTCAAAATTGGATAAATAATAACATTTTAAAGGAATTTAAATAATTTCTTGCTGTAATGTTTTAAATAGAAAATCTATTAATTTTGTAAATATTGGGACTGATTAAAAATATGAATACCTTAGAGGTTATGTAAGACAAAATATCCGATCCATCAAAACCTTGTTGTCTTAGTGCGTTTTTACGAGATCATCCTCCGTATTTACAAAAATACATGAAATTAAGTGAATATCTGGAAATTATATTACAAATTTGTTTCAGTTTTAATTCAGCTTTACAGTTCTTATTTAATTATACGTCAGTAAATGAGATTTTCGAAATGTAGTAGTTTTAGTATAAAAGCAAAACATACGTTCAATACTAGTTGCTCTTCTGCTCGACAACACACTCATTAGATACTTGAAAAGTGTGAATTTGTACATAATGATTATCAACATTTTACTAGAAAATATTACAACAAAAATTATACAATATATAGAAATATGATTGATAACAACTAGGACCTTGAGAGCAGGCTTGTTCAAAAGATAATCTGGCAAAAGATAATCTTCGATAAGATTATCTAGATAACCTATTTTTAACTAAATATTCAGTCCAATAACCTATCTTATACAGTAGATAGTAAATGATTATCGACTCGATAACCTTTTAGGATAATATTTTATTTCTGCTATAGCTAACGGTTCACTATGACAGCAAAAGCAAACATTTTATAAAGTTCATAACAGTAATGAACATATGCACGCATTTCTTTTAAATGATAATTGCAATTTAGCGGGAACGCTTTAACACAAAAGTAATCCCAACCAATAATTGTTATGGTTTGCCACTGATTAGGGACGACAGTTAACTATTAATAGCGTAAACATACCCGCCAAATCCACGTCATTATAACACGTGCTAGCAGTTCACTCTATTAAATTTATATAAAAAACTTGGGATTGGGTAAAATTTTAGACTATTAACCCCCGAAGCAATTGGTAGCAGTAAATCAGACAAGCTCATAGTTGTCATCTGCACAACACGCAGCCCTTGTTAAATGCGTTTTTGAGCCTGCTACTGCAAATGTGACTCATCAATGCTGGGAAAAACTTGCAGAACACGGGTATTAGTTTACTAATGCTTACGGCAAACAAACATAGTTCCTTAGTCTCAATAATGGCTGCATATGGTTAGGTGAGACGTAATAGTGTATTTAAGGTCATGTACACTCTATAAAATATTTTTCATTTATCATTGCAATTTAAATTGAACTGGGATGACTAATTTATATAATAAAAGTTTACATTGTGTTATATTTGTAAAATAAATATTTGGCGAAAAATACATTTAAACTATAATATTCTACAGGTATATACTATTTATCAAGATAATCTAGATTATCTAGATAACCTATCTTGAAGGAAATCATTATTGAAATAATCTATTTTTAGCTTTTTTGAAAGAGGTATTATCGCCGATAAGATTTTGAACAAGCCTGCTTGAAAGTAATCTGAAATCTTTTTCGAATTGAGGTGACAAAAGCAGTTTATTGAAAATAGCCCATGAATGTATATTTTATTGAGTATTTTCAGAAGTGAACTTCATTCCACAACAGTAGAAGCCGGAATTAAATAAAAGTATAGGTATAAAATTGATTACAGTAATTTGTTAGAGTAGGTGTTACGAATATGAATGATACTTCCATTTCTGAATGGGACAATTAAATATTAAGTTAACGGAATGAAATATACTAACAGACACAATCTACATATAAGCAGGTACTATTAAACACAAGTGTATAATCAGGCATGCAAGATCAGGGAGGCTACAGGACGATAACTCCGCCAATTTTTGTGATGCAATTTAATTTCTTACGAAACAATTAAGTTCATATATTTTCAATTATATATAATGTAGAAAGTAATAGTTAATAATTGTGTAACACATTAAAGAATCAATGAGATGCAATCGAGTTATACTTTATTATGTGCACAATTGGCTCACACCCATGTTAGGGCATTGGCGAGAGCCCCCACGCTTTTCATGGCTTAGACAAAGCGGGATTATTTTCAGTTGTAATATTTCGACTTCATGATAATCTATTTACTGTATTGTCTACGCTCTTGTTAAATTAAAAAAAACAATCAGTAGATAACAAAATCATTAACTACTTAAATTTACGATTGACGGCTTATTGTTTGACGTATTTAACCTAACAAACATTTCAAAATATAAGCTAATTTATGAAGAATGTATATTACATATGTATTAGTATAAATATTCGAAATAAATTCAATTTTTCTAAGTTTTTCATAGACTAAGGCTAGAGAAAGACATCTAATTGAAAAATATCATTTTCAACAAATAGAGGTTCTAAAAATGCAGAGTAGGTATATTATCTCAATAGACAATAGTTTACGTCACCTTTCGACACAACTACAACAAACACCATAGTTTTATTATTTATACTTACATTAAAACGAGTATTTCGTTTTCATCAAATATTATTCAAAATTTTAGTAATTTTCGTATAGTAAATATTGTCCAAAAACAACTTGTTCAAAAGGTAGCAAAATGGCCTTTTTACAATTCATTGATTGGTTCGTAATTTTGTCAACAACAATTTTCTTAAATTCTTAATAACGGTAAATGGTCTAACTAAAGTATAGTACAAAGTTACATCGATTGGAATGTATATCGACTAAAGAATTTGCAATCGTACAGTTAGTACAGTACAGACATAGGTGCTTGCTTTTTGATACATAATATATATATATATATATATATATATATATATATATAATNAGGTGCTTGCTTTTTGATACATAATATATATATATATATATATATATATATATGTATATAATGCATCAAATACTAGACTGAGAGGGCTACAGAGTTTATATTCACCGGAATTTACATTGACAAAAGAATTTACATCAGACAGAGTTTTTCAATTTATAAAATTTGCAAAAGAAATCAATGATAGCCAAACTCTCTATTGAAAATACACTCTATTTTTTACAAATGGATATTATTAGTGTAAGAAATTTGAAATTATTGAAAATTTGAAAAATGCTCATTTGAACTCAGAAGTTGATATGTATATATGCAAAATCAGAAAACCCTAACTTCTGCCTAGCTACTAGCAATTAAATTGAATTTATGATTCATCAAAATCAATCTCACACATAACCATATTCAATCTTTAACTAAGACTTAGTATTTTTATGTGAAGATTGTGAAAACAAGTTGAATACACATAATCAATTGCTTAAGTTTCTGATAAAAATTGTGATGTAAATTCTTTGTTGTTACCTCACCATGGTCTATAGGAGCTTTGAAAGTGGTTGATAAAAACTTTGGTAGATGTAAATTGTGGTTGATGAATATTCTGAACAAGTTCAATTCCTAAATCTATTTAAATTTTGGTTGATGTATGCTCTGTTTGATTTAAATTCTGGTTAATTCAAATTTTTGTTGATGAAAATTCATGGCAATTTAAAATCCTTAGTCTATGTAAGTTCTAGTTGATCTAAACTCTGTATGCTCAGGTAAACAAGCACTTTTCAAAACCAACAATGCAAATTTTGTTTCTGAGTTACTTATTTTCTCATGGAACCACTGTACTACAAATGGCCAATAGTAATTACATTGAAATGAAACCACATTGAGTAGAAAATTAGTTCAAATAGAAATCACATCTATTGTGATGTGTATAAGAGACAGTTGGTGGGCTAGGACAGCTCCTTTGTTAACATTCAAATTGTGCATCATTGGCTTTGTGCAGTTGTTAAATTAATCTCTAATCATTTTCATCAAGATCATGTATAGAGGAGTAGAAGATTTCTTAGAATAATTTATCCTGTTTTATTGCTTGTAATGATAATTGTTCAAGAATTAATTGAGAAATTCATTTTTTGAGAATTGAGAATGAGATTAAATACTTAGAAAAATGGAAACAGATAATTGAGAATTACATTTGATTTTTAGGAATTAGATAGAAATAGCCAAGTTCTCAAGAATCATAATGTAAACAACATTACTTATTATTCTAAGAATACCTTAATATGATTAATTATGTATCCTCGATAATTAGCTTTCAGACAAGCTGTTTAGTAACTGTTATCACATTTAAAAAATATCAAATTATTAATATCACCTTCTTTTGATTTGCATGGGCTATTCTTCCAAGAACCACAAACGCAGATTTTTATCAAACTTAACTAAGAAAGCATTAAATGCTATCATCAATAAAGGACCCAGTAAACATTTCATTAATTATTGAAATAGATAAAATTTTAATGTTATTTTTTTAAAAATTACCCAATAGTTTTATATATTTTAGGAAGAAAAGGTTAATAATAGAAACTAACATCAATAAAAATTGATGCTTGATTTGCACTCGTTCCTGAATATAAAAAATGAGGGTAATTTAAGAAAAATGAATATTATCTTTTGTGAATCTACTCAGTTATTTAGATCTTTCGTATTTGGAGAAACTATATTTTGGTGAAGTGCTGTTTATGTTAATTAGAATAAAATTAAGTTTGCACGGCTACTTTTGCCGAAAAAGGTTATTACAATGATAACAGGCATACACTATTTATTAAAATAATATGAAGTGTTGGAAATATTTGAATTTGAATATATATGGGTGATGGCTTCTTCACGCGTTCGCTACGAGCCCTAATGTTTATCAGAATCTCGCCCTTATACTAAAGAAAAACTTGATTATTTTAATATAGTGGGAATGCAAACCTTAATAAACTTAAAAATTTGAAAAAATCAGGCATGCGTAATTTTAGAACATTATGAACTGAGCCTAATGCCATAAAACCTCTATTCTCTTGCAATAATTTATCAATATTCAAAAATCGCTTATTCAAATAAAAAAACTATTATCAAATACATCATAGTCAAGTTTTAGAAGAAGTGTGAATCATTATCGTTTGTTTCTTCATGATTAGCAAGGCCTTGATGAAAATAAATTCGACAAAGGTATACCACATGCTACATTTTAAACCCGTAGAAAAAGCTATTAGGATTGCAGCCTCAAACTATTCCAATTCAAGTTTTTCTTTTTTTCAATAAAAAATTATCAATTAATTCGTATTATATTTAAATTTAATTTTCCAGGTAATTGATAAAATAGTAGTTTTTTAATGCAGCGTCGAATTTTTTCATTTAGTTTGAATGAGGACATATTAAAACTCAGCGCTAATTTTTTGAAAAGACAAGTTTGAAAGGCGAATGTGCAGAATGGTCCCAAGCGGAAGCACGTGATCAAAATAAACACTACTAAGAGGTAAAAAACGAAATTTCGATGTCGACCGATAGCTTAGCATAAATAAAATTCGTAAGAAGCGATAGCACGCAGTAAATATATTGATAAATAAAATAAGATTAGACTTCAAAATTACTAAATATAAAAGTATATTAACAGAAATCCAGTGTTGACCAGTTAAATTAATTTAACTATTTTTCACAAGTTAAACTATTTTCATTTAATTTAACTGAATAGTTTAACTATTTACAAATTGAGACTGAAAGAATAGGTAAGAGATTGTCTGCATAAAAAATGCTTAGCCCGTTGGCGACAAGAGTTTGTTGCAAACGTAGCTTCGCGGGAGAGACATAAATGGTGCAATAAAAACAGAATTTCTTCAATGCTTCAGAATTATTTAACTATTCAGAATTAAAGTAAAATATAACAAACGATAATCGGTGAAATTCTAAAATCACATCAAACAATTTCGAATGAAATTTTATCATCGTATCCAACCATTATCAAATGAGTTTTCAATTTTCAGTCGATTTTTACGATTTTCAGTCAAATATGATGCTTTTAAAAAACTTCGTTTTCATTTTAACTAAATAGTTAATAGTTAAACTACTGAAGTGAATTAATTTAACTTTAACTATAACTAATTGGTTAAACTATAGTTAAACTATTAGTTTAATTGGTCATCACTGCAGAAATCCCTAAATTTATACATCTTAAATAAGAATCAAGGCCAATTTATTGCTCAATGAATGCAAAAAATCTACATACTAACACGTGACAAAAGAAAAATAAAATATAAACAAATATTTAACCACAAATTAATATGTACAATATATACAAATATAATCAATGTTTGTGTGAATGTGCTCAATGTTGGCTGTAAGTTTTGAATACATGACATGTATTACCGTCCCCTAATGTATCCTGTTTTATTAGAAGAAATTGTTTCAATTTTTTTCTAAACTTTTTATAGTTTTCATAATCTAAATTATTACACAATTTATGTGTTGAAAACTATATAATTTTTATCTAAACACAAAAATTTTTGCGATAGCTCATTTAATTTAATAATGATAATAATCTCCACTCCTAAATGGCTGACTGAATCACTTTGCTTTATTGACTTATTATTTATCTTTAGTTCTATATCACTTATTAGATTTCTTTGTGCTTTCGGTGAAAAAATTGAGTTTTGTCAATATTTAGTTTAAGTTGATTATTTGTAAAGTAATTGTTTAATTTTTCTACATCTGTTTGGAGGTTTTTTGTAGCATCCAAAGCATTTGTTGCGGTACTTATTAGGCATGTGTCTGCATATTGGTAAATGTCGCTGGGTTTAAAATGTTTTATTATATCATTTAGAAAAAATGCAAATCAGATAGGGCCAAGTACAGTACCTTGGGGCACCCCACGGTCAGTCGTAACATAACTTGATTTTTTACTGTTTAATATTATACGCTGCTGTCTATTTTTTAAGAAGTTCATGATTAAATTAATTGAGTAAGATAAATAGTCTCTTGTTTTTATGATTTTAAATTGCTTGCTCTTAGTAGTTTTGTTACTAATATATGATTTGAAAGAAACTTCAGAATTAGTAAAAAAGTAATTAATTAAATTGTTCATTTGTTAGAAAAACCGTGTTTACACAATGAAGATTACAAGTAGCAGACAATTCATTTATAGAATTTCGTTCATAAGAGTTAAAGTAATTAATATTAAAATCACCGAATATATTTAGAGAGTTATAATCATTAATTTCAGATATTTCGCATATTTTATAATTTAAATATTCGACTAGATAATTTTTATTTGGATTATAAGTTATGTTTATCAAATCTTTTTGGAGACAGTTCTCTATTGATTTTATTTCTATCCACAGCGATTCAAATATTTCGTGATTAAGTTCATATTCAGATTTACGGGCTCGCTTTAAAGATTTTGGTACAAGTATCATAAGTCCAACACCTCTACCTAATCGATTCTTAGCAAAAACCTCAAAATGTTGTCGGTCTGGGTTAAACAAGTTAGGGTCGATATCAGGCTTAAGCCAAGTTTCTGTAATTATGAATATTGCATTTTTTCAAATTTTTGTAATCAGTTTTAAGAAATCTTTTCTGTTTGCATTAAGACTTCTAGCGTTAATATATATATATATATATTTGAAGTTATCAGAATAGTTTTTTTATTTGAGTTCAATTTCTGTTTTACTTAGGATGGGACCTGGATTTGTTTCTATGTCACCGGAAAGGATTAATTTTAAAAGAAAAAATACCTAATAAGTTGTTTATAAATCAATGTACTGAATTTGGTAGTACACATGTAGTAATTGAGATATGAGTGCGTTCTGTGTTGTGTTTGGATGTGAGCAAAATATATAACCAAATAATAAATAGAAAAAATTACCAGTTTGATTGATTTAGGCATTTTGAGGATAGAGGGATGGGGTCGGAAGGAGACATCGACGCGTTGAGGAGCTTGTGACTTTTGCATAAGAGATATAAGGAGTACGGCATGATGAGAGAGTGATTTGGCGTGGACTTAGATGATTCTTTAAGATATGAGTCTTTTGCTTGATTCCATTTCGAGAAAGATGTATCCCATCAAGGGCTAAGCGACTACTGTTGACCGTTCTTCGTGACAATAAAATTTTTTTGAAGATATTGAAGTTGAAGTTGCTTGAAGATATGCGCGATAGGACTTCGTTGAATTCAGCATTGATGTGATTTCGTTGTAATAGTGAATGTTTGCAGATAGGAGTGATTTCCAAGAAGTAGATAAAGTGTGGTGAGAATTTGAGACGAATCAGTTCAATTAGATGATTGATATTGGATTTGAAGTTTTGAACATCTGTGGAATGTAAGGCATCAATTAGACCAGTATTGAGGCTAACAGAATTGACGTGAACTTTAGGATATTGTGAGATCTTCTCAGCAAGAAGCTTAAAGTTGTGACCACGATAAAAATGGATTGAAGTGGTCTGATTATGTAAAAGATCATGCGAGCGGACATATTTTAGAATGCTACTTCCAATGATTAGTGATGATGTGCCAGGTTTGATAGATTTCACTTGTTTTCGCGGGAGAGTAGAACTTGGTGCTTCATTAGATTTCTTGCTAGGAGATTTGGGCGGATTATTGAAAGAGACATAGCGAAAGAGAATCAAGCGTTTGCGTAGAACATGATGCAATGATAGAATTAACCGATTTTGTAGGGGAAGACTGAGTTGAAGCATTTGAGACAGATTTCAATGAGCTTTCGAGAAGAACTAGAAGAGCTTCAGCGGCGTTTTCTTTGTTGAGCAGAGAGAACATTAAAGAAAACGCCGCATCGGGGTAGACGCGCCAGCGAATAGCTTATCACGTATCGCTTTTGCGAGCGAGAGTGAAACCCGACCGTCTTCGACCGGAACAGACATAATAAAGATATATTTGCCGTAACCACAACTTTAGAACAAAAAACTGTTTTATACATTTTTACAAACAATAATAATCAAAATTTTATTAAAATTTTATAGAAATATATTTACAATTTACATTAAAAACTTACAACAAGCATCAAAATCTCAGGAATGGAGTTTATTACAGCATAAGAGCTCCTACGAATATATTAATAATAATAATAATAATCAATGATTTTATTTAGCCGCTGAAGGCATACACAACAAAAAAATAAAAACAAGTCGAGTTTTACGGCAGCGAGGACAGTCACAGGAGATGAAATAGGAGCAAATGGAAGAGTAGGCGAAGTTGGAGAAGGGCTCAGCAAAGAGGAAAGCCATCAAATATTTCTTGAAGCTCGGTGGCGGGGAAAAGAAATCAATCGCTGTTGAAGGGTTGCGAGTCAAGATGTAATTAGCAGCAGTACAAGCACGATTGAAAAACGAGTGAAGGGTGCGATGTTTCTTTGTACGACGAATGGAGAAGGTGACAACATCATCAGAGCGAGTGCAGCAGGAATTAGAGAAATTAATGAAATCAAAAGGATCAAGATCCAAT
>CABFPE010000101.1:733744-746341 GCA_900660155.1 Hofstenia miamia
CGAGTGCAGCAGGAATTAGAGAACTTAATGAAATCAAAAGGATCAAGATCCAATTTGCGAGTCAGTAGTCGATTGAACAGGAGGAGATCACAGGCATGGAAGTAGAGTGACAGCGGGAGAGTGGAGAATTTCAGCAGAGCGTCTTTATAGTCCAAAGAGGAAATCAATTTGGAAGCGTGTTTCTGGAAACGTTCCATGGATTGGAACAAAGCACGAGAAGGCCACCAACAAGAAGACGCGTAGAGAAGAATGGCGCGAGGAATGGACTTGAACAAGGAGAGTTTCGCAGCGAACGAGGTATTAAAAGGAACATTACGGAAAAGGGCAAATAGCGAGGAATTAGCTTTGCGGAGATGCAAAGACACATGTCCAGTCCAATTTAAGTTTGCAGCAATTTGAACTCCAAGATGAGGGTGGTGAGGCGCAAAGTTCACAGGTAGAGGCAAATCAGAAGGGGAGCCACAGAAAAGAAAATACCACATGTCTTGGCAGTGCTAAAATCAAGATGTTGGACAGAGGACCAAGTAGACAAGTGCTCAAGATCAGAAAAAATGTTCGAAGCAAAAGACCAACCAAAATCACAAATCGCATTGTCGTCGACATACAACAGGCAAGACGAGTTGAGAACAGAATGAGGGAGGTCGTTAATGGCAACGAGGAAGAAAAGAACAGCAAACACTGAGCCTTGATATATTTTAAAATGCTATTCTTATATCTAGCTATCTATGCTAGTATTAACGCCATGATTTTTCTATTGTCATGTGTACAAAATAATGATTTCAATTGGAGTTCAATAAATGTAATAACTTTATATCTCTTATCTGAATAGATTTCAATTGAAGAATTGTATTATACTTCATTGCTGGGGTAATATTTTGGATATAGCACTAGTGTAATAATTATGATTTATGTCTTTGTACATTTCATGTATGCGTAAATAAGCATATTTAATACATTATCTTTTAACGTTTCTTATAGAATATTATCTGAATTATCATTTTTGCAACTTACAAATTAGTAGAAGTGTAATTTATTATATTTCACTATATATTAAGACTCCAAAGATAGTTTTTTACTTTTCTTTAATTTACAATTATAATTATAGTTTGTAAAAAACAGTATATTCTGCTTTACGGAAAATATTTTATTAGTTGTAAATTTACAGGTTTCCATTAGTACGTTTTTATATTTAGTAATTTTGAAGTCAAATGTCTTTATTTTTTTATCAACATTATCTTCCTTAAATATTTACCGCGTGCTATTAATGTTTTTAATTATAGTACAGTAAGTGGTAGGCCACAAAAAATGTAAAATTAATGAAAATGCAGCAAAATTTCGTGTGTTGGTGTCCAATAGACCCAGGTTTGTATACGAAGGTTGAATGAAACAGGATTAGGGTTTAATCACAACAACTTACATGATATCTTCGATGCTGATAGATATGATTTAAATATGAATGTTAAGTATCGAAACAAATTTGATAGTTTCGGAAAAGATTTTATGTGGACAATATTAAAGGTAAATAATCAGAATGAAATAGTAAAAACATTCTTTCATGAGAAGTAGAAGCTAGAACAAATTACACTTCCGACAATATAACTTCCGTTTACCATACGTTCAAGAATTACTTTTATCTAAGTATTCGTTATTAGTTTCATTGATTTAAGCATTATTTAAGCATTCGCATTTACCATTAATGGCAAATTCATGACCAAAATAGCTGATTGACATTCAGCTCTACATTTATGTTTGCAAGTGTTACTTTGCAAGTTGGTTTAAAGATGGAATTACGATTCATAGCTGTTTCAGGGAATCAATATAGGATTGAATATTATTCTCAATGACAGCTTTTCTGATTTTATTTTTATTAACAATAATTTTGTGACGCAATAAGTTTTGAACAAAGTCAAGATTTATTCCAGTGATTTCGACAAGGTAGGGTAATCGGAAATATTCGTTTTTTATTTATTCATGCGGCACCCAATGTGAATTCAGTGTGATTGCAATTCCTTCATGTTTTTCGATTTGAGAGTGATTTACGCTTTGTCCTTATACCTTTTACAGTTGTGAAACTTTCCAATAATCTCTAAAAATTCGCAGATTTTTCTAAAAATATTTATATTACAACTATTCCATTCAATCTGTTTATCTGATTTTGCACAATTTTATTTGTAAATTATTCAGTTTATGATTTAGGCTTTGGTAAACACTTGATATTTCAGTCTAGCAGAAACGCTTGTTACAAGGGTAACAAATATATGCATTTTGTTTCATTCGCAATAAACTTTACAAGTTAGTTTCAATAAGAATATTAATGAGGCCCTAGCTATTACTTATTACTGTTAATATCGAGGTTGGTGATGTTTAAACTAAAAATTGAATTTTTAGTCATAACTGAAAGTTCTAGAATGCATTTTCATGCGCGTTCTTTATTTGAGATTTTGAGAATATATTTCGAAATTGAAGTTCGCCGTTTTGTCAGGTACAAACTAGAATTTTTGTTACATCTATATTAATTTGGATTAGTTTTTGTCTAGATTTTTTGCTAAGAATTGGCATACTAAATGACCATTTAATACTTTGAAGAAATTTTGAAACTGATTAAATATCAACAGTTGTGCACTTTTTACTGTTTTATTATATGTTCAGAAATTAAATGCCGTTTTCCTCCTATTTCAAGCTTTATTTATGTTAAAAGATTATTAATAATGTTAACTTTGTTTGTCAAGTCACTTCGCGACATTTTGTTTTTAACAAAATGCACGCGCAAACCTTAAAAACGTTGACATTTAGAAAATCTATTTTAAATTATATAAACATGTTGTAATCATATGCTTTGATAATGTTTTTACGGCATTATTTCCCTAATTGTTCTTCATTTTTAGACTAATGTTTTCAGTTGAACATAAATGTCGAATGAATCACTAATTAAGTTTTCATTTGGTGATGATACGCCTAGAGCCGTAGAGACAGTGTCAATAGCTGAAGAGTCAGAGGATGAAGAAGTTGAAATTGAACTCGACAGCAAATGTGATAAAATTATTCATAGGTAAATTTTTTTCCTTAAAACCTTAAGTAACATGAAGTTTAGTGGTAACTTAATGACAAGTCAAGTTTGGAAAGATTCTCGAAAAAGTCGTGGTTATAATTTCGAAAGATTTAACAATGACACTTCTATGCTTCGATATAATTCACTCACTCATCTCTTCAATTGCTTGACTTTGGCATATCGGTAATACTTCTGTAATTTTTCTTCTGTTTGCATAGTTTATTCGTATAGAGCATTCTTTAGGTTTCTTAAGGTGTGTTCCCACTATCGACTTTTATCAGCAGATTTTAATCGAAAATGCAATTATTTTCGTTCACATTGGCGATTTTTTATCATCCGATTTTTTATCAGAAAAAGCGAAGTTGGAAGAGCGTTCAGACTATCGATTTTTTATCAGATGATAAATTATCATCTTTTGATTGACAGTAAGAAAAACAACATCTGTTTATGGATTGGTTTATCTTGGAATGTAAACAATGTTTAAATATTGTGAAGTTGAAATATTTCAACGACAATAACTTGCGTTTTGGAAGTCTGTTTCCTACTTCAGAAGTAAGCAATTAGTTTCAAGTAGCTATTCGACTAGTTTTAGTACCGTTCAGACTATCGACTTTTATCAGCCGATAAAAAAGCAGATAGAGTGTTCACACTATCGACTTTTATCACCGATTTCTTGACAGATGATAAAAGTCGATAGTGGGAACACACCTTTAGACTAAGAACTGTTGATTGAAAAATTATTGATGTACGCATAGAAGTTTACAGTTATCGTTTCACTTTGTTTTATTTAACATTATTTGAATTTCCCAGTATTTCTAGTAAATTAGTTAAATGTATAAAATATTTTTAAATTTCTTTTAGCAATAAACTCGTTTCTCCTAAATGGAAGCAGTTTCGTGGGCTTTCGCTCAGCATTAAATCTAAAGTTCGTCTCAATAATCTTATTTGGCGATGTTGGCACATTCAGTGTATGTGTATTTGTTAGTTATTCATACTAGTTAATCGCCTCTGGAATTGTACCGGTTTGCCTAAAAATATTTAAAAACTCAACTTTTGTTTAAATTTTGACTAGTTGACCTTTGGCTATTGAGCCTTTTCTCAGTTTGCGCTCGATTTTGAAACAGAATCGGCAATTCATTTAGTTCGTCTCAACTGTTTGTACGCATGTTAATAGATCTGTTCACTTATAGCGCGTTCGTATATACGAAGTTGATCAAAATTCGAAACAATCTATGTGACAAATATACCTCTTACACGCGCAATCTATGAATATAATAGTCTTCCGAACAGCAGACACGTTTACTGTTTTCTAGTGCAACAAAAATTATGCCGTTTATTTGGTACTTCAAGAATTGAATTTAAATCATTCGTGAAATATTTCATAGCTGATATTTATAATTTATTTACTTAGTTGTTAAAAACATTGAGAGTCTTTGTAAATTTGATATTCCATTCAATCACTCTGATGATAACTTTTACCACAACCCTAAGGTATGATTTTTCAGGTATTATTACAAGTAATATTGTTGCTAGGCTGTTGTTCTTGAAGGAAAGTATTGGCAAAGAGAAAAACAGTTGGTAATTAAAGAATACATAAAGTGGCGAAAGTTTCATAAAGTAAAGGTGTGTTTTCTACTCTTCATAAACAGTTTAGCATTAAATATTATTTTAGTAATGGAAAGTTTAGTACTGTTTGAGAAAGCAATTTTGTCAATATATACCTTTATTTCAATCTAAGTTTAATTTAGTGCAATTGGGATTTTACTCAGTCGATGAGGTCAACAACTGCTGTAATTTCCATCTGTAATTGAAATTAATCCTTTTGATAAATTCAGTATCAAATATTAAGCATTTCAACTTTACCACTGATCCAAGTCAATACTTATATTTATTTCTTACAATTTCGTTCATTCACACTTACTTTAATTCATACATGTAAACTGAATCGAATAGTGAACTTTTCTTAATTTCAAATTATTGGTGTGATTGCAAAATAGCGTATTGTTATTTAATATATTTTTCTGATTTACCTTCTATTGTAATTGCAATCTAACAACGGAATCGATTTTTTTCTTAGTGTTTTTAACATTTAACTTATTTAACTGATCCAAGTCAATACTGGCATTTATTTCTTACAATTTCGTTCAGTTCACACTTACTTTAATTGCTTCTTCTTCTATGGAAATATTACTTAGATAATACTCTAGAAATCACTTACACACTTTTATATAACCTATCGAAAATCTGAGCCTTTTATTACGAAATTGTAATTGTATTTTGAATTAAATTTTGGTTTTTTTCTATTTCTCCCTGATTTATTTTTTTGATCCGGTTATGATACATGTAAACTGAATCGAATAGTGAACTTTTTTCAAATTATTGGTGTGATTGCGGAATAGCGTATTGTTATTTAATATATTTTTTCGATTTACCTTCTATTGCAATTGCAGTCTAACAACGGAATCGATTTTTTTCTTAGTGTTTTTAACATTTTCGCAGTAGGACGGTTTTTAATAGCAATGTCACGCAACTGACTAGTTTTAAAAATAGTCCAGCAAATGTTTTGTAGGAGCGTTTGCTCATAATTAGTTATAGGTATCTTGATAAATTCGTTGATTTGTTAATTTACTAATATGCAAATAATTTATTAAGCAGCTCCTACTTTATACTACTTCAGATTAAGGGAAGAAATTATTTATTTGATACTAGAAATTGTATTTTCCGTTTTTAATTTGTTTGCGATTTGTTAATGATAAGTTTGGGATAAAGGCATGGAAATATTTCTGAAAGTTGCCGTTAGTTTTTGAAAAGTACTCAATTTCTAAGCAATTACTATGATCCATTTTTGCGACATCCATACGAATTACTCAATTAAACATTTTTCACCAGCTTAAAACTGGGTGAATTTGTCGAAAATAGGAAATCTATTATCAAGGGTTTACCGGTTAAAATGATTTTCTTTAATCTTAACTACTGTGTAAGATCCCAATTACACCCATTTTTATTCCAAATTTAGTAACAATTCTTGTAAATATATAATTTTTTAACATTTAGTATGAAGTATGCAACTGTTCTGCAAGATATTCGGTATTTACTATGCTTTCATTGCTTTTAGATATTTGATTGTCATTTCATTGCTTATTTCGTTTTTTAGCGAATTTGTACTTCTGTTTTTCATTCTTTAAAGTCATTATTTTCTACAAGCGTTATTTCATTCAACATTTTATTAATTCAAGAAATTGACACTATTAAAACAGTAACTCCAATCGTTCTACTTCCCTTACCAAGGTCCATTATTAAAAATGGTTAACTTTATTATTAATAGCAATGAACAGTGGCCTACCAATACATTTTTCAAATGTAAATCTTTCAAAGGGGCATGCAATATGACTATCGGTTTTTCATTTCTGTTCCTACCGACGGAATAACGGTTTTATTTGTATATTTAATACGTAATTTAATTTCTTTAAGATCTTCGGTTTTAGCGAAATCGCAAAGGCATTGAGAATGAAGAAATTGAATATTCCGCTTCTGAGAACTCTTCGAATTATAAAATTCATGACGGTTTCGCTCACGACGACACTTTATTCTCATCAACAAATCACGCTCATTACCCTTTTCCACATCCACGAGATTTTGGTATGTGATAATTTTTAATTGTGTTTATTACTTTATCTTTAACTTTATGAAGATTAGATTAGTATAATAATTGTCCGAAGGCAGACTGGTTACATGTGCATTACTTTAACATATCAGCCACAAACTTATTTGTAAATACATGAATACAATTTTGCATTAAAGTAGTGCTTGAAATTATTTGGTCCATAAGCGCACAATAACACTAGTTTTTCATAGGAGATGGTTCTAAATTTAGACTTTCAATTTCATATTTGATAATCTGCTACAAATGTAGGTTTTGTCATTTGTTTTTTAATTTTATCTTAGTTGATAGAACTTTGATGTTCGCCATAAATTTCAGTCTTATCATGGCACCATGGCACTCCGTTGGCGCGTGCTGATTTCGTTTACAAACAATTTTATGTATGGTTTCCATTTAAACTCTAATTTCATGTAATGCATGAGAATCGCATATAACATTCCTTGTGTATTATTCGCCCTTGACTGCACAAAATTAATATTGATTTGCCCTATTTCTCGAATCCATTGTAAAAAGGAATATATTAGATATATTAGAAGAATAGCCGGAAATGCATTCATTCATTTAATTTTATTTTTGCGTACTAATGGTTGGTAAATCGACTCGGACAGAAAGAATCCAGCCTGTTCCAAATACGGCCCTTAGGAATTTATACTATATCGATATTTGTTATAATAGTTTCAAGACAAGTATCCAGTATAGTAGTAAGAAGTTTTTTAAGAATGTAATTTTGATGTATGCGCATATGTTGGAATGTATTTGGAACTTCTTATGTTATACTTTTCAATGATTTTAATATAATATTACTCGTGACTTTTATAGTTTTAAATATAATATTTCGCAAACTCTGGATATCATTGAACAGAGATCTGGAAATTTTCTTCCTTTATAATTATAATTGAAGTTTTAATTCTCATTTCAGCTTGAGTATACTATTAGTTTTTATGCAATAATCCCATGCTGTTTTGAGAAACGAGTTAAGTTACCCTCACTTATTCTTCGTTGTAGCCATCCACTCAATATGACTTTTTGCACATATCTTCAAAAATACAGAACTCGATTTGAAAATATAAGTAGAATTTTTGCTTTACACAAGATTCTCCAATTTCGATTAAATTTTCGCAATTAACAGCAGATGTTAGCTGTTATTTAAAGAATTTTAAAGGGATTTGAAGAGCAAGTGCACGATTTTTACCCAAGTTTACAATTGACTGTAATGTTTTTGCTGGTCTCTTATTTTTTCTTGTAGTCAATTTGACGAACAATCAATCCTTTTCAACATTCAAACATCGTTCCCGCAATTGATCTTTTTCACTAACTCCTCGACTTTAGCCTGTTTAGTTTTTCGAATGTTATAACTCTGAATACCGTGATTAAATTTATAGTATTGCTATCAACATTTGATAAAATCAGAACTTTCCTAGATGTCATGTAAATGAATTCCAAGCATAGACATTTATTTTCATGTAAAATATGAAACAATCAATAAGCGATTTTTGTATTTTTATTCCCCAGATGAACTAGCAATACCACCTTTTGTATGAACATGAAAACAATTCACATTCCTTTTGACACAGTGGGCAAAAATAACATGCCAACAGAAGAGTGATGACTGATGAGTCCATGTTTACTCGGTTGTCGGCGGATTTTACTGTTTTAAATCAATAATCATTATTATAGTATTATAGAGTTTAATCAACCTTTTGGCAGATTTTTTGTCACTGAAAATCTCTCTGCTCGCTACGTTCGGACCTATGACCACATGTGATCAATGGCCATTCAACAAAACTTCATTTTGTTAGATAATGTATTTTGATTTTTTAATTTTATTGTGACGGATACCGTTGAATTGTTGTATGAAAACTAGATATCGTTATATGTTTTTATTTAACCACCTGTTTGTGCGAACCTAAAAATGTACAGGGTCAGGTAGACAAATTGGAAGTTCTTAATTTTATTGGAAATTTTCTGTTTTCAAAGATAGACATTTACTTCTGCAATATTTGCAATCTTTGTAATATATTTTTTAAGTGTGATCACTTTTAGTTTCAATAATTTTCGAAATCCTATTTGGAAACATTGAGTAGCTTATCTTGATGAAATGAGGACGCACCACTTTAGCATCGCTTGCGACAACCGAAGAACAAGAGTTTTACTCTGCATGACAACAGAATTTCAGAAAAGCCACATGCAATAAATTGTGTTCAATCTCGTCCACAAGTAATTTTACCGATCACCAAAAATGTACATGGGTCCTCGCCTATTTTAGTCTGACTATGATAAGCTTTTGAAATCTTACAATTCTGACGGCTCTTGCACGGGAATTGAGGGGGTTGCTGTGTCTCCTCACGTAGATATCTTCAGTGACCTTAATACTCTGCAGATGGTTCTTTGGATAGCATTGAGTTTGGGTTGGAGATGCCTTTATTGAACTTTTCATACGCTCAAGTGTTGGTTTTAGCCACATCGTTTATTTTAATTTTTTATAATTGTCATCATCATTTGGACGAATTACAATTTCAACCACATGCACCCTGCGTACTTTGTATTGTTACATTTTGTAGATTTAAAATTGTGAGGCAACCATGCTCCCCAGTTTGTAATTTATTATCTCATGGTGCATAATTTTGTAGCATGTCAAACATTCGTATGTTTAGCGGCAGAGGGCTATTCCAACATTATTCAACCTGGTTTAGCACAATTGCAACCATCGCTTTTGGATAATTGTGATATGGATCTCGACATGTTTACAGATTTATTTCCGAAGATAGACCAGGCAGAGGTATTATTTTTCTAAATTATTAATCGCATTGTTTCTATGATATTCAGATTTATAAAAACTCAATCGAGCAGTTTGTGAATATTTCATAAAATTTATAAATTATTTTTTGCATCAACGTGATCTTTATCTCATGATTATATTTGTAATTAACAGAAATGCAATGACTTGAGCAACGACAGCCAAATTATTTGATAAAATGCACAACTTGTAATGAAAATTTGTTTTGACAATGTAAAAGTGCAATGATCTAATGATAATACTAGTCATTTGATGAAATTTAAGCTCCAAAATCTAATTCTTTATGATAGCAAGTTTACTAATATTATCAAGATTGCCCTAGTGAATGTAATTTATTTGTATATTATTTATGACCGATAAAAAGTATCTTATAATTAGCTTATTTTATATAATCATGTTTTTTATTTATAAACGGCATTCTAAGCAGTTTTTAGTTACTTGGTTATTGACTGGCAACTACATCAATCACTAAGTGTTTAAACTTTACTTAATACTATAATTAGCTACATTTTGAAAACTGTACGAGTGAGATTCGGGCATGTTCCATTACTCAATATAATTACCCAGCATCGGAAAAAGGAATTGTTTCCAATGCAAAAACAAAAAAGAACAGGGTCTTTCATAAGTAACTTAAGATTTCAAGTTTAGATAGTTATATGTGTACGTGTATAGTACATATTATACAAACGTGAAAAGCAGTAAATGATTATTTATTAACGTTATAACAAATGTTAAAAATGTTTTCCATTTTCTCTAATCACAGGTTGCAGTCGCATCCGCAAATTATCAATGCAGCTGCAGCTTTTTCACGAGAAATATTAGCTATCGCCTCCTTGATAGGATCAACCAGCTATTCTGTGCTATTCGGTAGTATCCGATGATAAACAGTGGCCTGGGTGTAACCTCAAATTCAGTAATGGCAATAATTGAGGTCGGGAGAACAGGCGGTCCAGAAGTGTGGGAAGTGTCTGCTGATAACATTGAAGTTTATGATGAAAAATGCGATAGACACTAGCTAGTGTATGGAATGTTGGTGCGAAATTTTTGATATTGTGAATGCTACTTTTTGACAAATTTATTCACGCTGCTGTTGCATTATCACCACAACCACAATTATAGTAACATTTAATGAGGTAAATCCTGTCATCAATTGAAATTGAATTCAACACTAAAATAACAAAAAGATAATTATGATTGCGCTTTCGATATATCCAACTTATATATATATATATGTATGTATATATAATGTATTGTAATTTCATTGGTTAGTTATATTTACTATTTAAGTATTTTGTTAATTATGAAACACCCTGAAATTTCTAATAATGCAAGGAATGCGAAGTTGCATTATGCAATGTGCAGTGCATAAAACATAAATGCTTTGCTTTTCTAGTTAAATGTTTTATATTTTTTACCGAAATCCTTAATGCATTATCCTGAATTTTGTTTAATCCTAGGCATTCCCATGTGTGTGCCTACTATTGAATGGCTCTAATTTTTCGTTAATCGCATTTCCACTGATGAACTGATGTCCAATATAAGAACAAATTACATAAAATTACATCAAAATATTTGCAAAAGTTTTTTCTTAAATTTAGCTTATATTAAATCATCTTTATGATGTAAAATTGAAAGGAAACACCATTTTCTTCACATTTTGATAATTTAGGAAAAGTTTAACTCTGTGGATTTCATAAATCTCTTCGATGATATGGATACGTCATCGTTTGTTCCCGATATCACTACTACACGCTGTAAGATTTTAAGATNAAATATATATATATATATATATATATATATATAAATTTTTTTAATAACTATAGGGTGTACTTAAAGTCCCTTTCTAGTAAAGAATTCTATTTCAATCCAAATTATTTATTCTTGCTTACTTATGTGAACAGGAAATGAAAAAGCTATAATTTATTAACACAAACAACATACTGAAACCAAATATAATCAGAAATGTCCTCGATTACTGTCAATACAAGATTGCCACCAATTTTGCATATTGATAAACGTATTCCGTAGCGTTTCGGGTGGGATATTATTGTTTGCATCAGTGATAAACTCTTTCAATTGTTCTATGTTTTGGGGCTTTTGGC
Source organism: Hofstenia miamia (assembly GCA_900660155.1). NCBI lineage: Eukaryota > Metazoa > Xenacoelomorpha > Acoela > Hofsteniidae > Hofstenia > Hofstenia miamia. The sequence continues at coordinate 745,354 of CABFPE010000101.1, forward strand.
TGCAAACATCTTCTTTCACTGTTCCAGACAAGGAGAAATCAATTGGTGTCAAGTCCGGGCTTCTGGGGGCCAAGCAATTGGCCCATTGCGTCCGATCCATCTATCAGGAAATTTTCTATTCAAATAAGCACGAACTTGCAATCCCCAGTGAGGAGGAGCACCATCCTGTTGGAAAACAGATCTAAGACAATCCATTTCTGGAACAGCATAGTTTTGAAGCACTTGAAGATAGGACACAGTTGTGATGGTTGGTTCTTCAAAGAAAAAAGGCCTAATTACACGATCACTGTAGACTGCACACCAAACGTTTACACTAACACTTTTCATAGGAACTTCTTCAATGACATTAGGATTTTCATAACCCCAAACAACAGCAATTTGTGAGTTCACTTTACCGGAGAAAGTGAATTTAGCCTCATCTGAAAAACATAAATTTTGAATGAAATTTTCATCATTGGCACATCACAACTGCATTTCTTCAAAGAAAATTTTTGTTGGCATGTAATCATCTTGCAGTAGTTGGTGAACTCTTCTGATTTTGAACGTTCTCATGCCAATCTCATATTTCAATACCTTGTGAATGCTTGAATGGAGCATATCTAATTAATGACTTTACTAGAAAGGGACTTTATGGACACCCTGTATATCAAAAAAAAACTTGTAGATTTGGATATTTCAGGATATTTTATAATACTTTAGGTAAAAAATAGCGAAAATTTCGCATAAATCTCACATCGGAACAAAATTTTTTAACATATTTTCAAGGCCCTTTATTTTTTATTGTGAAAATATATTATTGAATTATTGGCACCAAAGGTATTCTAACAGGTCACTCAAATCGTCAGATGGTTTTGTTTTAATTTAGATGATTTTTGTAGGCGTGAGAGCAAAAGAGCAAAAGCGGCGCTTTGCACAATGGAAAAAATCGAAAGCGAGGCTTTGTACGCAAAAATTTGCAAATTTGATAGTATGAAGTGATATATATATA
>CABFPE010000101.1:757036-786345 GCA_900660155.1 Hofstenia miamia
ATATACCTCTTTGAGTAAGTTATGCTTTGTAACATTTACTTTCAACATTAGCAGTTTTTACATGACAATTTTTACAATATCAATACTAAGACTTAATCTACAGCTAAAAATAAAATGTTTAGTAAAGGGTGGAGCTTTGGCTTGAATAACATTTGATTTTCAAAATAAGAACAAAAAATATCTCGGTTTTTAGAAATTATTTTAAAAGAGATAATTGAATTAGGTTAAAGTTTTTCTCTCTTTACAAACAAAGGTCAAACGAAATTGATAACAATAAATAAATTGAGACTAAGTATTATCGAATATAAGTAAAAATCACTAAAAATAAAAATGAAAAAATAAAAAATTTTTTCCTATGTACAAAACACCATTTGGTTACATAACACCAATATATGTGGTGAGCGTTACAAAGCACCAATATATGTGAAAATTTTATTACAAATCACCAGTATATATGTATATACTGTATATATATATAGAGCTGTTCGGAAAGTTTTTGACAGTATATCACTTATTTTTAATTTATTAGGAAAACTATTCTCATAACCATGTTTATTTTGAACAAAAACATCAAAATTATAATTATAAATGACTAAAGTATGTCCCATTTTGATCTATGCACTTCAGCCATCGATTTGGTAGTTTCAGAAACGCCTCAAGATCAAAATCTTGCGTTTTTGACTCAAACCAATTGTTGATACACGCCATAATTTCATTTGCACTCGTTAAGTTTTTTCCCTTTCAGACATGATTTCATTGGCGAAAAAAGGAAAAAATCACTTGGTGATAAATCTGGCGAATATGGAGGATGGGGTAAAATAGTAAATTCGACCTCACCTAACTTTGCCTTGGTTATACCCGCGGTATGCGACGACGCGTTATCGTGTAAATAATATATATTGTTCATCGATCTGTCGAGGCCAACTAAACGGCGTCTCTTTTCAATGAAGGCATCTTTCAGTTTGGAGGGAGCACTTCAACAAGGAGAATCCATCGTTTAACTGTATTGATACTAATAGTGCCTTTTTCAAGCATGTTATTGATTTCAGCAGCTGGAGAAAGGCCATGCATCCAACAGTAATAAATTATTGTACCAATTTTGTCTTTCAAGAGATCCGTGATAAAATCAATCAATTAAAAGAAATTGTCACGAGTTATGTTTTTAAATCTCGTGTTCACTATTTTTATTCATATATCTATAGAGAATATTTACTGAAAGTTTCAGATCTCTCTCTTTAATTGCCGAGAAAAGTAAAAAAGTATACTGTCAAAAACTTTCCGAACAGACCTATATATATATATATATATATATATATATATCTTGAAGTTTTGAATATTTTCAATAGGCTATGTTTTCTCATCGGAGGCCTTATACTTAAGAACAGATAAAATGTCGTAATGGGGATGAAAAAATTAATTTTATATAAAAAAGCAACTTTGCAAAATTTTACAAATATTGTGTGAGATATATTCTTTCAATATAGATAGTAAGCCAAAAATTCAATTGAATTTCCATTTATTTGAAAAAAATTTAGCAACACCACGTGACTCAAGTTTCAAATCTCCACAGTTTCCTCTTCCATCATCAAAATTTCCAGAGTTGACTTCTTTACTGGGTTACAGTTCGAAAACTAGTTCCTCACGTACTCCACCCAGCGCCAGTGAAATTAGGATTTTCAAGGTTTGAGAACAAATTTTTATATTCGTTTTTAATTGTCACTTAGAATGAATCATTTACCAATCAGAACAGCTTCGATTCAACAGTAAGTTTTAAAAGAATGAATATTTCATAAGTTTCTATCAATTTTTGTCGCTAGGCGATTACATTCATAGTATTGATTGATGTTGTTTAGACTCGTCGTCAAAAAACTCATTTGTCTTCCGAGCATAAACGTCGTTGCAATATCAAGGTGTGCTTAGAAGATTTGCAACAAGTAGTTCCATCGCTGAATTGCGCAAAAAAAGTTGTTCGAATTTCAAAAGCTGCCACTCTTCAAAAAGGTTCGAACGCCTTTAAACTTTTTTGTACAAATTATTTATAGGGGTACCAATTTTGTGTTTTTCTTTTGTTATTGCAAATGTTCATCATTCTCTCCTAGACATCTAATTTCAGATTAGTTCTTTTTTTAAACTTGAACTGTCCGGGGACACAACACTGGTTTTATCGAGGTATTAAATATCAAAAGTGATTATAGTATAGAATTATTCAATGAAGAACTCACAGACCTTCGACTCCACGACTTTTGACTTTGTGCACATCATGCCTCAATGGCCTAGGAATACCGTTTGCATACATTAAGAAACACTCAAATTTCTTTGTTGCCCTATGGACTCAAAGCTTTATAAATACTTGAACATTAGGTATGAAAAGAATTTAAATCAAATTTTTATTCTTTTAATCAACTTCAGCCACAACAATACGCTTTAATAGAAATTTTCAACATTGCATTAATGCATGTTCCCCAATAACTGACCCATCCCTAACGATATTCAAACTTGATAATAGGCTTGGAGAAGTGGAAGGTTTACAGTTTATCAATGGTTTTAATTAATCTTCTAGTTCCTTGTATTAAAGGCATTACTTCCCTTCGCTAGTTCTTGAAAATATATGGAATATCACATCACAACCAGCTAGTAACGACAGTTTTATAATGGGTCGAGAGACCAAATAAAAATTAGGCTATTGAATTTGTTGGAAAAAATACACAAAAACTTAAAAAAATTTAAACTTTGTTAAAATTATTTGTACAATCATTTTGACACTTTCTAAAATTGTTAAGAAATATATTTACAATAGTTTTAAACATCAAACTATTTAGATTTGGTAAATGACCAAATTGTATTTTAAAATCATGAACTCCCACGAGGGTTTCCAGGGTTTTAAATGACTTTTAAAGGAAAGTCAATGCAATTTTTTGAGTAAATTGCAATTTTTGCATTGCCTACTCTGTTCAAATCATTAGCATATTGATGTATTCAGACATTAGAACTATCAATTTTGAATTGCTTCTCCTTCATGGCAATTCAATGGAATAGTAGTATCAAGGGACAATGATTCCATTACTTTGAATAATTAGTATCTTTTGTATTAATTATTTCATTCAGATTTTTCAATAGAATCTTCTTGAAGAATAGTTTTTATTGCTATTGATTTTTCTTAAGACTAATAAGAAAATTACCGCTATGTAATTGCCTATAGTGATTGAATCTTCCTTCAAGACGCTATTGTTCGAGACTAATCAACAAAAAGTACTCTGTAGAACTAAATCCTGGTGAATTACTTTGTTTCCATCTATTCAATCATGATATAAAAGTCAAATTTGGTATCATGCGGAAATGTACCGCTTGGTAAATAGATTGGATGACATATTTTTGCACTTACAACTTGCCACCAAAAATATGATTGACATAAAAGTAGCAAAGTGACTGGGTTATCTGTTCAATTGCATTAAAACTTTGTGCTTTCATTTCAGGATTCAAAGATTGAACTGTCATTTGAGAGCTTTCTTCATGTAGCTATTGTTTGAGTGATCTATTTTATAAAGCTGTTTACATTGTCTCTAATCAGCATGTATAACAGGCAACGTAAATGTAGAAATTTTTTCCAAATATTATTCATATTTTTCATGATAGAACAACATTATATAGCGAAAGGGTGGTCCTCTGTATCAGGAATGGGAATATTCATTAAACTGTCTCCTCGAGATAACTGTTTATGCACAGCTATGTTAATGCTTGCAGTTTCACATGCCAAAAATTTTATTTTTATATCCTGATATGATGACTTGCTAAAGAGTGAGATTAAATCTACATAAAAATCGTTTACCATGCGGTAAAAAAATTTAATTACAACATTAAATGCAGTTTTTAAACTGGTCAACTAAAACAATCAATATCAATCAACCAATAATATTGTTTCAATTACACATCTCCACGATTATAGATTTCAGTATAAACGAGAGAATATTCAGTCTCTTTAGGAAATCGTTCTTTTAGAAGATTATCAAATTGATTTCTCTCATTATTACATTGTAAATAGCTGTTAGAAAAGGCATTGGTTTACATTAAGCAATCATTTTATAGGTTTAAAGATACAAGCACTTGAAAAGTTCTGTGACTCTTAAATGAAAAGAATATTGTTGTTTTTCATAAAACAATGCTTGCAAAGTCCTCTTACTATGGGGTATGGGGAATGTCCAATCAATTCGAATTTGTTGACATAATTTTTGAATTTGAGTGCTTCTAGATAATTTTAATTGATTGGTGGCTTTAAATAGCCACTGTGACAAATGAAAGAGGCATCCATTAACATGGAGTTTCACACTCATTTTTGAAAAAATTACAACAGTTTTAATCACATTACCAAAAGGTTAATCGAAAGCACTTTCCGTCATTTTCAAAAATCCGATTATCACGTTGAACATCATACTTCGTGTTGTCCGGCAAAGCATGAATTGTCTTTATTTTTTAAATAATGCAATTCATTATCTTTTTGGTGGATTTCTTTCTGGATGCTAATTGGAATGCTTTTTAAAAGGAAACACGTAGGCAGAGGACACTAATTCATTTCTAGCTTTAGCCTACCTTTTCGTGTTTTACGAAAATACCTTTGTCCAAAGTGCAATGCACATACAGAGGAATGTTTGGTAGGTATAAAATTCTTCCTATCAATTGCCTTCAGTCATGCATTACATATAGGCTCATTAGAACGAAAAGACGACATTTTAATATTCTCACCTTGAACATCATACCGCGACAGTCCATAGGGAACACCGCATTTTCTTAGAATTTAACTTGTGTAAACGAGGTTATTTTCGGAAATAACTTCAAAATTGTTGACATGTTTTGCGACTGTCATTACTAAATAGCAGTAGTCACATTGAATCAAAAGCATTTGTGTTCTCCTGCGAATTGTAGCAAAAAAATCAAAAAATAAATTTGACTCCAGGGTATTGTTGTGGCAGTTGAAAGTGCAACTTTTGCCTATTTTGTCTACAATGTTGCTATCATTATGTGGGCCATTGCTGCAAGCCTTCCTTTATTTATCAACCATGGTAATCCTTATATGTTCTACCTAAATTCCGCCTTACCTTCTACGTCATAAATGGGGTGTTTTATTTCGTAAAAATATTTACTTTGATGTTGTTTATAGATTTGATGACCATTTTATATTTCATGCTGATTAAAAGTTTGTTTTAGCCGCCGATTACTGCATTCAGCTTCGAAAGGAAAGAAATGACTTGCAGGTCCAGATCGACGCAATGGAAGCAGAAGTCCTTTTGGCTCGCAAGAAGCTTGAGTAATTTTATATTATCACTTGAATTTCACAAAAACCATCCAAATGATGTTAATGTTATATTTTCATTTAATATATTTTCAAATCCGACCGGAATCATTTGTATTTTCTAAGGCAATCGACATATATCTTCAGATTTCGTGTTCGATTAATTTAATTTTGTGAGTATTTCTTTACGGATTGCGTTGTTGCACTATATATTTAAGGTGTTACATCATGCCGATGTTCTAAGCCAAAGAGCTTACTATCCATGTTATATATAAGAAAATATAATTTAGGATTATAGAAATTTGCCATTTTAGAAATTTGCAAAAACAACTGCCTGAATCCGGAGTGACCTGCACTTCACGAAACGCAGAAACTGACAAAGCTAAGGAAGAGTTCAATAAATACGTCAAACGAAATACCAAGAAAAACTGGCGATTTTGGATTTTCAGTTTAATTATGAGGCCCCTTTTCGAGAGTTACTGGGAGAACGTTACTGTAACCAACCTAGATGAGTTTAAAAGAACTATTCTCAATTGGATTGACAACCACTGCTCTATGATGTGCTTAAGAACGCGTGAGTGTGATTTTCTTTATTTAAATAATGAAGAATTTTGAAATTGAGTAAATTTACGGTCATAGCGAAATATTGGATGCATAGAAAATTTTTATAAATACGAGCAAATCTCAAGTAATTATTGAATATGTAAAATCAAAATGTTAACAAAATCGTGCTCATCTGTGCAGCAGTGACACTCCATTCATTGCATCAAACAACTGCCTCGATATGTTGTATATTATTTCTCCAAGTATCACCATCTTATTTTTTCTATGCGACGGCGGATGACTTTCCTACTCTAAGTTTTTATTAGAATTTTTTACAATGTTTGAATTGGCCCGAATAGTTTGTTGATAACGTCTTAATATCAAGAGGGAGAGGGAGGCGGTGGAGCAATTCGACTGAAAGGGATGTTTAATGTAATAATTTTACACAAAAGGAAAAAAGTCAGCTTGTCACTTTTGGTTCCAGTTTACCAGAATGTGAGTTAAACCAGTAATTTCATACGATATTCATTATTGTTATCATATTTGGAAAATCAATTCACAGGTGAAGTTGTTCCAAAATCCCAGCTGTCGCTTTTTCTCAGCAGTCTTAGTAGATTTTTTTGCATTTTATGGAATCTTGCATATAATCGTTTTATACTCCTAGCAATGTTGTCAAAATATATTTTTATACACTACAGTAAACTGAGTTTGGGCAGCGTGTGGTGCAATTAAGAACACCCATGTGGAAGAACTGCCTCATTTGTTTGTTATTTTCGAAGTTCAGCCATATTTTGAGTGACAATCAACTTAATTTCACAGGTGAAGATTTTCGACAATGCTTGCAATGTCTAATTCATATTTATTTGCATTACCTACAATTTTGCGCAAGACTTTTGCCTTCATAAACCTCTCAAATTTTTTAACAGGGCACGCACTATCCCTGAAAGTCGGTTATTTATTTGTTTTGAGCTCAGCAAACCACAAGCGACATATTGACACGAGTTCACAACAATGTTCATCAAGACAGCAAAGCTTTATTGCTCCTCCGGACAAAGGCTTTGGTGAAAACGCAATGAAGGTGTTGTTGGCAGCCAACATACAAAAAATGAGACATCCCGCCATGAAAAAGTTATTCCTAAACAAATTGCAGAGAATGATATTCTGAATGATAAAGAAGTTTTCCTGGTAGTCGATAAATCTGAAATCAATTGTTGCAAGTATTTCAACATTCTTGGAGGTGATTTTGCAGCTCTAGGGTCTGTATTTGCGCTAATGTGTGTCAAGCTAGATGGCTCTCCAAAGCATGCAAATGTTTCCCACCACATTGATGACATTTGAAAAAAATTAAGATAGCAAGAACGATTTTCTTTTGCTAATCTATGACGCTGCTGTTGCTGCTGCTAAATGTCAACTTTTATTCGAGACTCATGTGGCATGCGTGGCGCATTTACTCCATAATTGTTCTGAGAAAAGCAGGAGCAAACACAAGACTATTGATTTGTTAATGGCAAATTTAAACGCGTAGACGGTGAAGAACACCTTCGCTGATATTTGTTTCTTTACACACCTGTATTCTGTTGCTATTGTCAACCTCGAAAAAGAGTTTATAAGTAAATTGAATCAAATATTGATAGAGTAATACCAAGAAATTGCATTTCTATAAATTTAAAGTATTGCTACTCATTATTTTTAACACTATGATTTTAGTTTTGACCAATGCTTTAACATACCTAAGTACAAATACATCGATCTTAAGTGATCCATCGGAGATTTCAGAACAAGCTGTTCGTGCTGTTGATGATATCTCATTCAACTGCTGATTCATGGTGCTATTAATTTGAATTTTGTATATTCCTAATTTTATTGGAAATTTTTTATATCGTTTATTTTTATAAATTTTGTTGGTAATTGTTGCAAGAATTCTACTACAATTTCGCTTTTCAAATCTTCTGTTCTGAGCAGATGAATTTATGACATTCAATTATCAAAAATCAAGATTAATGTGTATATGCTATCGAAACAACAAAGTAATGTTATTCACTATAACTTGTTAAAATTGCATATACGTTTATACTATTGCATCTAAATGACTACATTAAATATATAAATATGAACTTATTCCGCTTGAAAAGTATGCATGAATTCAATGGAAGAAAATTGCTTCCTTCGTTCAAGCTGGTTAAAATTACATTTTTAGGAAAGTTTTTGTTAATCTTGGATTCAATTCCGTTGATCGTCATAGAATTTTTTTAACCCATAAAATGTTAACCTTAGCTGAACCAATTTAACTTTTGAATCCCCAATTTGTTACTTATCATGTTTCTGGGAGCCAATATAGATTTTTAATTAAGCACAGTTAACCATCATCAAACGAGGGTTTCAATCAAATAATGTTGAATAGCTCTCCGGCTTAATTTGTACGCCTTAATTTATTGTCTGAATATTTCGATTGCTTTGATTGTACAAGTAAATTGGAGAATTTAAAGTGCACTTTCGTTTTTGGGAGCATAGGAAGAAATTAGGTTCATTTAATAATCTGAGAAATATTATCTTGAAATTCGCGGGTATGAAATTTGCTGTTAATACATTAGTGAGAAAATGAAAAGATAATTTTTTACGTTATCATCTAGAAAAGCATCTATGATCAATCCCTGTCAGGAAGGTTTTGTCTGACATTTCACTATTGCATATTATGTTGTTGATCTCTTAAAGAATTTGACAGGATTTTTAAATATTTTATTCCCGACATCGATTTTTCAATAGAAAAATTGAAAATGTCTATTTCAAACACGTTTTACACTAAAAGCTATTAATCTATAAAACCATCTGTGATGATTTATTGCTGACTAAGCCTTCTTGTTAAAATCGCGCTATTTCACTTTGTTGTAAAGCATGTAATGAACTTGGCAATTGAATTATCGTACAACACTTATTTTGAAGCAAATCAATTTAGTTTTCCTCCGCTTAGTGGTGTGCAATTAAAATGATTCAAATTTGAGATGTTTTACTTAAACCGATTTTTCTCTTTCGATGGAAGCTTTTGGACAATTGGTTTTCTTTCAATAATGAATCAAATTCATAAATAATGAAAATATTTATTGCTATATCTCGTCTTTCGATTTAACACGGAACGGAAGAGCCGATTACAGTTGAAAAATGATGTTTGAATTAACTAGATATTTCATGTGCACATTTTGGTCCCCAAAATGTGTTTTTTCTATTCCTTTTTCCTGAGACATCAGATGCAATTGAGCTAAAGAATGCAGTAAACCGTTAAGTGGAAGAGACATGGAATGAGATTTATTGGAATTAGTGTCTATAGCACTAAAATGATAAATTTGAGAACAATCAATGAATTGAATAATACAAGGATTGTTGTTTGATATTTTTACTTGAAATTTCGTTGAAATGCTTGAAGTTCATTACACTACGTTTTTAGAACTTGACGAATTAGCATGGATGATTTAATTTGTGCGAGGAAATTATTCAAAATCTAGCTTTATTCTTTACTCAGTGGGATTCTTGTTGGAAGGGCTTCAATAAGTTTTAATGCAGTTCTAAATTTAAAAGATTTTTCAAGCTAAATTATTTTAGATTGTTATTGGGCTCATTTAGGTAAGCAAATTGCATTTCAATGGTAACTTTGTCTGATTCAATGGTTATTAAATTATTAACAACTCGTTGCCTATTGTTTTCAACATGCTTTTGGTTGTCTGAGTTTTAATATACGACACTAACAAATGAAGCTGGATGAGAGCAACTAAAAAATTTTCTAAAAAATAAAAGTTGAAACTCAAATTGCTGTCTTTTAATTAGTTTTATTAAATAATTTATTAGTGGTATACAAATCATTGTAAACTGTAATTGAATTATGAGAATGTACGATACTTAGTAAGAAATTATATTTTATTCTATGCCTATGTCCATTTTAAATTACTTAAAAAAATAGCAGGGCTTGATAAAATACTTATATGGTGGGGTAGAGCCCGTGTACGATCCGTAGCCCGTACCCATAAAACAGGTCCGTTGATTTGTCTGAGCCCAGGTCTCTAGCCCGTTATGCCCGTAGCTAAATGTTATTAAACTAAAATAAATTGTGTCGTTTTTTAGGAGCTTAATTAACTTTAATAAAAACATGCAGATATATTTCGACTTACAAAAGTCATCGTCAGTTTTACAAATTATTCTTTTAGGGAATAATTTGTAAAACTGACGATGACTTTGTAAGTCGAAATATATCTGCATGTTCTTATTAAAGTTAAAATAAATTAACGCAACACGAAAAATCTGTCAGTGTACATAATCGAAGCACATGTAAGCGCTCATAACACCTATCAATCCAGTTTACATCAAAAACCAAATTTAGTACTTTTGTTGACATCATTGAGAATTTCGAAGTCATAATTTCACTTCCATTTAAAGAAAAAATTTATCAACACGTTTAGTCAATTCATAAATCAATCGTGTTTCCAAACGTATATATCATAATTTACAACCCATAGAAGTTTGAAAATAATTTAAATGGTCTCCCGCTCAATCTTTAACTGAAAAGGGGTTTTAATTATCACAATAAGACACTATGCTACAGTGCCCTATTTGACCTTGTGAAATAAAATTCAATTTAAATGGTATGGAAAGTCTTCTAGGGTTCAGTACTTAAGATACATATATTACGTTATAATATACACAGTTTTTTATCAATGCAATATCTTGAACAGCAACAAATAATGCACGGTGTGGCTGAACTACCATTTGGTACAAAAAATTGTTTTTTTTTGAGAAATGTCAATTTTAAAAAGGACTGCTAAAATTACACAATATTCGATTATTTGAAATCATTAATAGGCAATATGGAAAAATTTTTCGATAAATAAGGTGTCAAACAGTTTTTTTTAGTATTTCTACATTTTGTCAGTAAATCTTTTTGCAGCTTTCAGTAACTCAATAGACATAAATATCATGTATACCCACAATGGCAGTCAGATTACAATATTATATATTATGAATTTACTTCGACATAATTGTTACTTTCTAGACTTTCAATTTCATTTTCTAGTAAAATATATCAGCATTAACAATATAATAGTAAAAAATAAGTTGTGATCACAAATGGATGGTGTTACATTCACAAACACATAATAAAAGATTTTGCGTATAGTTTGGATGTTGGCTAGAAACTATTTTTTCCACCACAATCTGAAGACGCTGTGAACAGCCTCGAATTCCTGTTCACTAAAATTTACAAGACCCTTACTATACTTTTTGCAAAATTCAGGAACGTGGTGTAGAACTATATGAATATTTTGTGTTACTCGTATACCAAGATTCATGAATGCTGGCTCAAATTTTTCGATAGAATTAGTATTTTCATAGGATATAAAACAAACTATACTTTAGGATGTTATATTGACAACTAATTCAGCATTCAAGAGTTACAAATCAATTAATTATACCAGCAGTTGTTTACATACACTTGTAAATATTAGTTACTAATTATGCTTCATCCTCGCATCATTCAAGAAAAATCAGCTTAAACTTGTTTGGAGCCACAACAACTCTACCACTTCTTGTGATATAAGAGCCTGATCCTGCTGATTCAGGGCGATTACCATCAGTTTGACAATGAAATAAAATGAAATATCTATATTCATGATTGATTGGCGAGTAACCATCAGATATATTTGTTGCTTCTGGCAGACCATAATCTATTTTATCAGCATCATTACGTGGCTTAAGTTCTTCCTTTGTTTAGCAAAAATGCTGAATATTTCAGCGATATTGACTTCCTGATTCGGTTTGAACGATAAATCATCTAGGACATATGGTTGACAAAATAATTATGCCAACATCAGTCAATCGTCTCAAGTTAACATTATACACTCGAACTATATCCCCACAAGAATATCTTCGTGGTTCATCATTGTTTACGTTTATTTCAGTGTGCAACATTTTAGAATTCGGAAGATGTGTACCAAGACCTACTATAAAGACGGCCACGGCAAAGGAAATTAAATCATAAAAAATGAGGCCATTAGTATTTTCAGATTTTGCTTTATTTTTTACATTAATATAATGGTTTATGGGATTATATTTCATAGACGCGGCCGAATACCTCACAGTATGCCATATTTAACAAAAGGACATTGTGTAAATTAGCTTTTAATGATATTTTTATTCATTCAATTCAAAAATATTTTACATACACATGTCAAAATTGTACTTGTAAATTTATCAAACATTTTAATAATCCATGATAATTATAGAAGTCAGTCTGCAGTTTTAGCAAATCGTTGATGTTCGTTAAACACAAAAATAAGATATTTTTTTCTTCAAACATTCCATAGGATTTAATCGAAACTAATCATTGAAATACTTTTTAATATTAAAGACATTTGTAGAAGTAATAAATATAACGCAAATGCATTTCTTAAGTAATCTGTATAATACAATTAAACATATTTAAAAATTTGTCCTCAATTAGGTAGGAATAATTGTCCATGCTGGTAGCTTTTCCCATTAAGCAACAAAAAAGAAGGGAAGTTCAACACAACATCATTCCAATTCACTATGTTAGCCTACATAACGGGGGGGGAGGAGTTTTTGAGATAAATAAAATGAATCCGTTTAGAATGATTACTATTATCAAGCATTTCTCTTATGATAGTCAAAGACAATTTTATAATCAATATACCAGTCATTAAGGTCCAGGTTATAACAAAAGAATGAATTTTATATTCCTTAGAAAACTACGTCATGCAAAAAAGCAAACATCAATTTCTGTGTAAGCACTACATCATCAATACATTTGAAAAAGAATTCCATACATTAAAATAGTAATATCTATCCAATAAGAAATTTGATAGTGAACCCATATAAGGGTTTCTAAATGTTAAGGCTTCAAAAGATTGACAGAATTTGATCAATTTATCATTAATGTAGATTCCCTAGCAATCCAATTTGTATATGATACTAAATTTTTCCACTAGCGAAAAGTTCCTGTAATTAATCTGGAGAAGCTTTTCGAATTTTCGAGGTTGACTATTTATTTTCTTCTCAATACTACTATATTAGTTTGAGATGATGTGAATATTTGATAAAAAGATATTAAACAAATCAGATTTTGCGATCTCCATTTTTGGTGAGTTCAAATGGAATGTTCCCCACATAATATTAGCGTTGCCATTGTAATGAGCTCTTATTAAAATCATAATTTCCATAATTCAGATAATTTGGTAGTGAAAACTTTGGAAAGTAAGTAATCTTAATGTCAACGAGCTGAGCTTCTATCGAGCCGAGCATGAGCAGAGTATTGGATATATAACCAGCCTAAAACGAGCCGTTTTTAAGAAAAGCAAATTTATAGTAGTGCTTGTTAATTTGATTATGCAGATTTTCTCATTTTTTCATTCAATATGCCTTTCTTATAATTTAATTTTAGAAATGTTTATTAAATAATAGGGAAGAACCATGTAAACAATTCTGAGAGCGCAATATTTTTAAAAAAATATCGAGATGAAACGAGCCTCATTGAAAGATTTTATTGGCTAGTCGAGGCGAACTTACTCAAAATTAAAACATTGACAAGTCTGGTTTGAGACAACCTTCAAACAGTTCTCCTCAGTGGTTTGCATTGCAACGTACGCTTCTACACATTGCCTGACTACATAGATTTTGCTTACCCAATTAGGCCTACTCACAGTGTGCAGAAGCTGAACTTCTAATCAGTGTCGCATACAAAATAAACAAAAATATTTACTGTTGTTCATCAAAATTTACAACAGCTTTAAAGTATTTAACATTATTATGTATATTGATTATGATTCTACTGCTGGGGCCGACATTTAAGTCGGCCTTACGTATACCCAAGTGACAATTCATTAAGAAATAATAAAGTGAATGAGTGGCACTTCAACAATTTGACAGAGCGAGATATAAATCTTGTTTAGAAGCTAAACGGTTTGAAAATTATTTATAGCATAACATCAAGAGAACATATACAATCTAAATATCAATAAAACCAAGAAAACGGAATAAGAAAAAAGAATCATCTTTAAATGAAATTATAGGAATTGGATCTGATGGCGAATATTTTTCAATCAACAATTCAGAAGATGTTCAGCAATCCAATTCACACACAACTCTCACACAGCAGCTTTCATTGCTATCATTAAATACTAACATTTGTAGCATATGTCTGCATGCTTCTGATTTATGTAAACGTTCAGGACTTGTCAAACATCATATTGTCAATGGTTCCAGATGTGAAGGTTCAGGGCTACCACCTCGTTCACTTGGAATAACGCCTGTATTTCCCTCACTTTCTGATATTGAAATGTTTTCGATTCCTACCAGGAAGATCGTTCCAATCAGCTGCCGTAATCTCTGGGCTAAAGCTGTGAATCACTCTTTTAGTAAGGTTAAGCGGGAACCAAGTTTCATTAATCATTGGGTGGAGATTTTTATTTTGCCTGCTTGTGTTCTCCGGTCTCCTCCTCGTGGGGGCTCCAAACACCTGAAATACGAAGAGTCAATTCTCAAGAGCCGCTTAGAGCGTTGGTTGAATGGTGATTATGCTCAACTTTGGTACGAAGCAACTGTAAGTTCTGGCAACATTAAAAATAAATCATCTTCTGTCAGTTCCAGCCAAAATCTTAAGAGAGCTAGACAGCTTGGTCACGAAGGCAGTTTTCGTAGAGCCATAGCAGCCCTAAGATCTGATGGTCTAAGCTTTGATGAGCAAACATTTCATGCACTAAAGGAGAAGCATCCCAACACTTCAAAAAATAAAATAGATTATAGTACTGAAGACACAGAGCCATTTGTGATAAACAAAGACATTCTGATTAAATGTGTGAAAAGCTTTCCCAGGGATTCTGCTGCCGGTGGCTCTAAACTTTATGCTTCCCATCTGATTAATGCATTCCAATGCCCAACTCCTGAATATGGGGACAAAGAAATTGCATCGGTGCTCGAAGTAATCAACTGTTTAATATTTGGTAATGCTCCTGATGAAATTGCACCATATCTTTGTGGAGCTAATCTTTTTGCATTGAAGAAAAAGGACGGTGGAATTCGCCCAATTGCTGTGGGAGAAGTTCTTCGAAGATTGATTGCCAAATGCTTATGTCAATTGTCAAGGAATAAGGCAGCTGCTCTTTTTTCTCCACTTCAAGTTGGTGTAGGCATTAAGGGAGGTTGTGAAGCCGTCATCCATGCTTTGAATGGATTGGTGGAAGCTGTTGGATCAAAGACAAATTTAGCATTTCTCCAGGTAGATATCAAAAATGCATTTAACAGTCTTAATCGTTCAGTAATACTTTCTCAGGTTAAACTTCATTTTCCACAGTTATATCATTGGGTTTATTTTTGCTACTCCCAGCCTTCTCGATTGAAATTTGGATCGAAATCCTTGCTTTCAGCTTGCGGAGTTCAACAAGGTGATCCCTTGACTCACCTTTTGTTTGCTTTAGCTATTCACCCAATCGTTTCTGCTATCAAAGATAAATTTACTGAATTAGCATGCAACGCATGGTATTTAGATGATGGTTCTCTGGTTGGGGACGTTCCATCTTTGTGTAAAGTATTTGAGTTTGTGGTGTTAGCTATGAAAAAAGTAGGCTTAGAAATTAGTTTAACTAAATGTGAAGTTTGGTCGCCTAATCCTAATTGCGATTTCAGTGCTTTGCCCAAAACAATCAACAGACGAAAAGATGGTATTGTCACTCTTGGAGCTCCTATCTCCAAGTCTCCAAAATTTGTCCAAGAGTTCTTCTCGAAACGTGTTTCTAAGTCCATTCAAATTATGAATGAAATAAAATTACTTGAAGATCCACAGTTAGAATTACATCTGTTAAGGAGCTGTGCCTCACTACCTAAGATATCGTTTTGTTTAAGAACTTCTAATCCCGCAACTGTTACAGCAGAATTGGAAGAATTTGATTCAGCAGTTCATCAGTCTCTAGAAAGTATAGCAGGTTCAGCTGTTTCTGTGACACAAAGACTACAAGCATCCTTGCCAATTTCTAAAGGAGGTCTTGGATTACCACTAGCGTCAACAATTGCTTCTGCAGCGTTCTTAGGGTCATATGTGGACAATAAAGAACTATGTAAACAGATTGTTTCTATTGATGATTATATTTACTCTGTGCCACATCAGTGTTTGCAAGAACTTTCTAGCAAAGGAATAGCGTTGACTGAAATGCCTTTACACATGGCGCCAAAAGCACAGAAGTCTATTTGTTCACTTTTACAGCAAGTTAGCCAGAATACTTGTTTATCCTCCAGTTTGTCTCCTCGCGATAAAGCAAGACTTCTCTCTTGTTCCATAACAGGAAGTGGGGATTGGTTGGCTGCCATTCCCTTGAAAGCACTTGGTCTTTCTTTCGCTCCTGCAGAATTCCGAATTTTGCTTTGTTATCGGCTTGGCATCCCCTTAATTAATGATGACAAAAAATGTCCAAAATGCTTTAAGCCTTTGGATTTATTCGGTGATCATGCCATGTCCTGCGCGGTTGATGGTGAAAGAATTGCGCGCCATGATCGACTCAGGGACGCTATTTTTGCAACTGCTTTGAAATGTGCTTTGTCTCCGGTGCTTGAAAAGTCTAACCTCACTGAGTCTCGTGCTCGTCCTGGGGACATCTTTTTGCCATGCTGGTCTTCTGGCCGACCAGCTGCTCTAGACGTGACTGTAATTAGTTCACTGCAGCCTTCGATTGTTTCTCTTGCGGGTACTAATGCTGGTCATGCTCTGGAAGTTTCAGACAACCGAAAGCTTACTAAATACGCAGAATCATGTTCAGCAGCTGGTATATCCTTCATACCACTATCAGTGGAAGCTCTAGGAGGATGGTCACCAATTGCTATCAAAGTATTCTCCAAGATGTCTTTTATGTCTTCTGCCAGAAATGCCTCTTGCGGTCTGAATACGGTTTCTACATACTTTTTTCAGCAATTGTCAGTAATTTTACAGCGGGGAAATGCTACACTTCTTTTATCAAGATATGGTTGTTAGGGCTCAATCAATTCATGTCTAATCTGTGGCATCTGGAACACAAACTCAACCATTGTACAAGTTTTTCATTATCGATCACCCAAAAAATAATCATTGTAATGTTAATTTTATATGTATTGATTTTTGTTCTTTTTGAAGTAAAACAATTTTATATTCGGTGATTCTTAAATATTCTATTTTTGTAATGTTAATTTTGTAAAATGTGCTTTATTTTGATGAATATTGTCCTCAAAAAAATACTTGTAGATTGAATTTAACCAATTGAACATAGCGTTCTGCTTGCCCATTCAAACGAGGATAGTAAGAGGCGAGGAATTATGATAAATATTCCATTCATGACGAAATGATTTCATTTCTTGACACAGAAAGGCCGGCTCAATATCAGATATCAAAAAACCCGGGATTCCATGTCTTGTAAAAACAGACTTAAATGCACAGATCAATGTCTGAGTTTGCTTATCAGATACTAACACCACCTCAGGGTAACGAGAATAATAGTCTACCAATGCAAGATAACGTTGACATTCAAAACACATTAGATCAGCTGCAACTTTCATCCATGGTACAGATGGTCGTTCGTGAGACAGCAAAGGTTCACGTGATTTAATATTTTGATATTCATTACACACAGGACATCTTGAAATTAATTGCTTAATCTCTTGGTTCATTGATGGCCAAAATACATTATTACGCGGCAAGTTTTGTTCTTCATAATTCCAAGATGACATCATATATGCGGTTAACAACCAGCTTTTGCAAAGATCTTGGTATATTTATAGCTTCACCTTTCAAGACAACATCATTAACAACAGATATGTCTTCCGAGAAGGATCTGTAGACTTGCAGCAGACCTGACAGCTGCCATCCTTTCTTAGCAAAAATTATTACTTTAGAAAGAACAGAATCAGTAGATGTTTCGTGACGCATTTTTGAGAGAAACGGTGATATAAATCATTTGTTTCTAAACGCATAAAACAAAAACTTCTGCCTCATCAAAGTTATATTCGGAATCAACGGAGCTATCCATTCTTGATAAGGCATCAACCAGCACGAATTTACATCCTGGAATGTAGGATACCTTCAAGGAATACATCTGTAAGCTAATAGCATCCTTTGCAAACGAAAATTTATTTTATGAAAGGGTTTTTATAAATTGCTACAAGTGGTTGATGATCTGTTTCTACATCAATATCTTAACCATAAACATACTAATGAAACTTTTTGGACTCAAATAGTATTGCCAGCATTTCTTTTCAATTTGGGCATATCTAGTTTCGGCGTCTGATAACGAGCATGAAACATACTCTATAGGACTCTATTCGCCATTGCTGTAGAACCGCTCCAACTGACATTTTGAGTTTCTTTGTGGGGTCATACATTTGAAGAACCGTTCTTCAAGTAAGAATAACCTTGATTCGCGGAATTGCATCCATAACTAGGAGATACTAAAAACGCAACATCATTTTTCAGAAGATCCATTAGCTTTTTTGCAATGACAATGATATTTGGCACAAACTTTGCCAAGTAATTAGCAATTCCAAGCCAGGATTTCAGTTCAGATTTATTAGATGGGACTTTCATATCAACAATTGCTCATACCTTCTCCGGATCTGATGTGACACCATTTTTTGAGATTTCATGTCCAAGAAATATCATTTTCTCTGCTAGAGGAACCCACTTATTCTTATTTAGTTTCATGCCACTAGAACTATTCGTCTCAACACCTCAGCCGTGATCTGACGAAATTCTGTAAACGTACAAGCAAACACTATAATATCATTGACAGCAAAATGTGTACCTGGAAGGCCTTCCAACAGTTCATGAACACGCTGATGACAAACCTTGCTAGCACTTGACAAACCATAAGGCTTACGAAAGTATCGATACCTGCCAAAAGAGTCCCAAATGTTGTCAATAGTGAGCTTTCATGATCGAGTTCTATCTGCCAGAAGGCTGATGAGAAGTCATATTTTCGAAAATACCTTAACCCTGGAATGAATGACATGAATGAGAACAATTACTGGCTGTCTTACGCAGGTAATGTTGCTGCTCTAAGAGCCACACCCTTTTTTTAGTGATTACTAGAGAATTAATAAAATCAGTTGGTCTTTCTACTTTAGTAATAACACCTAAGGTTTCAATTCACTGAAACTCAGCTTTGAGGCTATTCATCTGTGAATATGGAACATTGTATATGGAACAAACAGTAGGAAGTACACCATACTTAAGAACTATTTTATATTTGTAGCCTTCTAGCTTTCCTAGCTCTCCAAAGGCCTCTTTGTAATCATCAACTGGGTTCCATTATTTAAGGGATAAGATTCGTTTGATAAATCCCATTTGTTCATATGTGTTGCGACCTAGGATTGCGTTGGAATAGTTTTTGTCTCTAACTGACTTCACTGCACAAAACTTAACATTATAAATATTGCCCTTGTAAAACAGATTTAGATATGTTGTACTAGCCACATCAATTGCAACAGAAAAACATTTGAGCTTTATTTTACATTTAGTAATTTTTAGAATAGCATCAATAGAACATATTAGATCAGCATCAATCACATTAACATCAGCTCTCAAATCCAGGAAATAATCTACTTTTACCCCATTGGTACTCATCAGTTCTGTCCAGTTGTGATCAGATTTTCTAATACCAATGTGACACATAAATATATCTTCAGGCTCAGATTCACAGTATTGATCTGTTAATACTGTTTCTCACTCTTTGATTAAAATGCGAGGTCTTAAGATTTAATGCGGGTAGCTTTTCTGCACAACACACAAATGAAAAATGATTCTGTTTCGCACAATTTAAACAAGTTTTACCAAATGCTGGCATTGCATCCGAGGGTGTTTTCGACCACAATAATGACTTTGACTGGATTGGTCGCTAGTCTTATTCCGAATAAACTTCACCTAAAATCAAGATGGTTACAGAAGACTAAGTAGATAAAAGCTCAAGATCAGAGGTAATATTGAAGGCAAAAGAACTACCAAAGTTGAAAATCGCTGTGTCATCGACGTACTGTAGACAAGATTAGTTGAAGACAGATTGAGGGATGTCGTTGATAGTGAAGAAGAAGAAAATAACAGCAAACACAAAACCTTGAGGAGCACCACTAGAGATAATGGCATGAGAAGAAATACACGAGGTGGCCTTGAGACACTATCGACGATTGGACAGGTAAGACTGAAACAGTTCAATAAAATCAGCATCAAAACAAAAAAACCTAATTTGTAAAGAAGAATAGAATGAGGGAGCCGATTAAAAGGTTTAGAAATGGCAAGAAAGATAATGTAACCAGGATAATTATGATCAGAGTGGAAATAGCAGTTTTCAGTCAGAATGAGCAAGTTTGTGATGAAGGGTTACCATGCTGAGAAGAGGAGATAAGGTGATGAATTTTAGGGAACACATAATGAAAGACAAGGCACTCAAAGATGATTGACAGCCAAGAAAGAATAGCTATTGGGCAATATGAAGTGAATGAGAGGAGGGAAGCTAATTGGATTTTAACAGCAGAGAGGTTCAAAATGTTTTCCAGCAAATTTAGGAGAAGAGATGCTTTAAATGGATGCAAAAAATTGAGGAGGTATTATGAATTGCAAAGGATGGGACACCGTCAGGATAGCAATGACCAGACAACTTGCAAGGACTTAAACATGAGGGAAATATCATGGGCGTTGAAGATGATGCCACACAGGCGAATCAGCGCAAGGTGGTAGGTGGACCAGGGCAGAGTGATACAGAATCAGAGACATTCAAGGCAAAACAGGCATTGAAGTGTTCAGCTTTCTCCAGATCTGAGTGAGCAGAAAGAAGTTTCATCTCTAGCTGGGGAGGTCAGGTTTGGAATGGAGGGAACTCAAGAAAGAATAAGAGTCTTAAAGAGATCCAGATAAAAAGCTAAACAGCAGAGAGATTTTGTCAAGTTCTATGAAGTTGATGTCGTCTTTTGTAAAGAGATGAGAGTTTCGAAGAATTGGAGTGATCAGCAACATCAGAAGCAGAAACAGAGTTGGCAAAACGACCAATATATGTGAACTTTATGAGGAGGATGAGGAAGAGAACTAGTTGGGGCAGCAGGAAGTTGAAAAGAAGAAATAGTACCAATGATGTGATGAGGGCGATGATGGCGATGAATAATGGTGGAACAAACTGTTTTGGGGCAGGCAGCAGCACGGGAGAGGTAGCAACAGCAGGTGAAGAACGTGGAGCAGGGTGATTAGGACGACTAGGAATGGTACTTGAAGTAGAAGAACTGTAGGAGAACATTTCACATTGCATGAACTAGACATCCGAGGTGAGTTTAGCAAGGTAGTCTGTCAATGACGACAAGACAATATTGGAAGGGCTGACATTGGAAGACTGGTGCCAACTGGACAGGTAGGAGACAGCCTGGCGAAGCAGAGAGATAATAACGTCTTTCTTTAATGCACCAACCACAGAAGCAAATTGGACATCAGTAAAATTCTGAAGGTCTGCAAGAGGCTCACTAGCAGCAGGCATTGCTAAACTCTAATTAAACTGTATAATAAACAGGCAAATATGAACACAAAAATTTATAATCTGGTGAGTAGCAAAACATAAGAATTATAACTTTAAGCAACAAAAATTCTTTCAATGAATTTTGACAAAAAATGACTTAATCATGGGAAAACCCCTGAATATCACTTTGCAAAAATCTATTTAATTTTTAATGTGAAAAAATTTTCAACATCACACATAAATTTCATTGACTATCAATGATACTTAGATGATAAATTTGCATTAGTAAAAGATCAGGAAACCCCCGAGTGCATAATTAGGCAATATATTTCTTTGAAAAAAGAAGCACAAATTCAAACAAATTTAATTTCTGAATGTACCAACATACAACAGTTATAACAAAATTATAATTGGAATGCATAGTAGGCCGACAGATAGAGGACTTTTAGAAAAAGACCCATCAACCCTGCTCTAATTTATATAACATATTTGACAATTGCAGCACACATAAACCGGTTAATCAAGAAATATTAACATTAAGGATCTTATTCATAACAAATCAATGTTTAAATAGTTGTATCGAGCAACATATTAAAAACTCGATAGAAAACATTCACAATTTTTGATACTTTTTTCATTTATAAACTAGTTATGAGCATTGCTCCAATATAGACAGAAGTGGCAACAACGCCTTCTGTAAATTGTAACAGTTTCCTCTGCCCTGTTTATAGCTAATAAGATCAATTTCCAGCAAATTTATAGGCTACACATATAGATAATTAATAAAACAGGCAATAATATGTGAACAAATATTTAATAATCGTTCACATATTTGGCTCATATTTTGACAGCACACCGCTTTTGACATATTATTTGACAAATTAGTTTTCAGATTTGGCACTACCCAAGAATTGTGCAATAAAAAATTGCGAGACAGAGAGAGAACATTCAGTAAATTTGGGGTTGTTCTGATAGACCGAAGAACAGTGGTTTCTGCAACAAACTTGTGTAAACTTGTATTTTGTGCATTGTACATGTACATTGAAGAAATGTAATAATATTTGAACAAACTAAAACACATTTAATATTAAATATTTGACATATTTTTGTACAAACTAAGTTGACTTATTTATTAATTACTGATTAACAAAATTGGTTTGAAACTTAGTGCGGTTACTAATTGTTTGTTTCAAATACTATCATTTGAAAATATTCTATTCTATATAGCATTAGGGGTGGCTTATGAAAAACATTGGTGTTATGAACTTTTACTTAAATTATACTTATCAAACATCATTTATAAGTAGGAACCAGAAAAATACTTGACAAAAATTCGCTAAATAGTCACTAAATAGTTTTTAAATATGTCTAAAATAGTTAAGTTAGTTGCTGTAAGAAAATTACTTTTTTAATTGTAAAATGGCTCTATGATACGTTAAGACTAATTGAAACATAAAATAAAGATCCTAATACATCATATTTACTACTGTAAATATAAAAGGAACAATGTAAAAACACTCCATATGTCTTCAAAATGACATTATTTGTTCGTTACAACTTCAGACACAAAATGATTATAGCGTTGCATGCGTTGAATGTCAAACATCAGTCTTAAAAAGATGCCACATCAACTCAAAATTTTGATGATGACGTGTTTATTCCTTAAAAGATTCAACGCTTTTAGTTTTTTGTTGAATTTATAATTAGAAAATTATGAAAAAATTATTTAGTAAATCTGCCAGCAGTTAATATCAACCGTTAGATCCAAATTTGCCACCTCTGATTATAATGTATAACACATACATTAGGTGGTGAGGCATCTTAGTCAACTTGGGGTGGCCACAGTGAACTAAAATTATAAGATTGTGATTGCATAATTGCTACCATATGCTCCAGAATTTTTTACATAAACTATTGAAATTTTTTCACATATAGAAAACCTAAGTCACGAATAATGTGAGCTTATGGTACACACTTTCAAATGCAAAAATTAAGTTAGACTTTCACTCAAATCTATTTCTATAAATTGTGTAAACGCTAAGTCCACATTAATGCAAAATGTGAAATTCTAGGAAAATTGTCCCACTAATTTAATCACGATTTACATAATCAAACTATTCAATTATTGCTTATTGCTTGCGAATATTCACAGACATATATGTGTAGATTGATAATTATTTTTGTGTTTATGCTTTAACAATATGCTTCTAAGCCATTAACAAATTAAAGTTTTTCATGCGACATAAATAAAATGGCACCAGCAATAATAATAATAGTGGGGAATCTTACACACAGACATCATCAAATAATCTATGAGATAAAAAGAAAAATGAGATGCAGTCCTTAGGCAAAACAAAGCAAATATAATATGCGTATCGTATCATTAATATAATTTAACTTGGAAATGCTGTATGATGGGAAAATAATTCTGCTCAATGATGACCTTTGCATTTTAATGAGCATAAATTAGACAGTCGGATTGCTGACAGAGCTTTGATCAAATGCTGCTTCACGAATAAAAGAAAAAAAATTGAGATTGCAATAGTGCAGTTAGTACAGTACAGATATAAGATGCTTGCTTTTATAATATAATCTGACAGTTTTTCAATCTAAAAAATTTGAAAGAGAAATCATTGATAGCCGAACTCAAGCTCGATTGAATATACACTTTATCCATTACAAATGAATATTTTTAGCGTAAGAAATTTGAAATTATTGTAAAATTTGAAAAAACTTGATTGAGCCTAGAAATTTCTTCTAAAAATAAATAAGTTGAAACATGACTATGCAAACTCATACTAAGACGCCAATTTCTGCCTATGTCTAGCCACTACATATTACATTGAATTTACAATTTATCAGATCAAATTCAATGACAAACTTAAGCGTATTCAAATTCTAACCAAGGCCTGTCGATATTGAGAAATCAAGTTGAATACACTTAAAATATTAAATTTTTGCCAATTTCACACAAAAATTGTCATGTAAATTGTCTGCAATAACAAATTAGTTTCATTTAATCCCATAATTGTCCTCACCATGGTACATCGCAGATTCGAATGAAATTTTCATGTTGAAAGTGGTCGATGTAAGCTCTGGTCGATGTAAATTCTGGTCGATGCAAACTCTGCACGACGCTGAGGGAAGTTAACTCGTTAACGCATTACCGTGCTAATGAAAGCAAGCGTGTGAGTCAGAATAGTTTTTACATGTTATAATTAACCTATCGGCAAGGCTTCCCATTTTGCTGTTACCAGCTAAAGTAGCTGTTAACAGCTTCGACATTTTCTTAGATAGAATCGATAAAACATTCGTAGATAGACTCCAACATTGCATGGACAGAAGCAGGGGATAATTTGGGTTTTTTTTGACGGTCTTGATAATGTGAGAATATTGAAAAATAGACCGCTAAAATGCATTTCCTGACATATTTTATTAAATATTTTTTTATTTAACAAATCAAAATCAGTTGTGAAACACTGATGAGGGACCATTCCATCATGTCCCCTCTTGCATTCGCCACTGCATAGGAGACAATATCAATTCGTTTGAGTTGAAGTAATTCCTTAGATTTTCAATGCCAGATTGCAGATTCTTAGTTGCTGTTATAATATTTGATTATTATTGTAACTTGTATTGATTAATTAGTGTTTGTGCGCACAAACCAGTTACAAGGGTTAGTGTTGTAGTATAAATATGCTTTAACTTATATTGATTGCAGTATGTTTTTTAATGCTAAGAATTACAGTTGCAATGTTTTGTAATGTACGTTAGATTTATATCTATAATTTAAACTATCATATCGTTTCTAGTCGTTCTTTACAGTTGGTTTAAAAGCTTTTTCAACTGATGTTTATAAACATGTGTCAATGGCGTATTGGTAAATTTCAGAATAATTAACTTCACTTATAATATCATTGACATAAATAGCAAATATAATCGATACTGGAATACTCCTCTTTCACGGTTTACATATCCAGATTTTTTCCATTCAAAACTACACACTGTTTTCGGTCTCCTAAGAAGATCATGATTTGAAGAATGGAATTGTTATCAAAGTCGTAATGTACCAATTTTCGCGTTAGTATTTCAAAATTCATGCTATTAAATGCTTTGCTTAAATCAATTAGGGCTACACAACTAGACTTATTTTTAAATTGATTTAATTTTATTTTTTAGGTAATGGATAACTTGTGCTGTAGCCAGGACGAAATCCAAATTGATTTTTTGATAAAATAATTTCCGAAGTTGTGTACGCATTTATTCAAAGTAATTTTTCAAATAATTTGCTGAATCAGTGTGTTATTGATATTGGCCGATGGTTTTTGGGACAAAGAGGGTCACCACTTTTATACACTGGCGCCGAAAGGGGGGACAGCGGTGACAACCGCCACCCCAATTTCCTATTGGGGTGGGAGTGTCACTGCAATACTGTTTATTGTGCTAACTAAAATCCATGCTAACAAAATGGAGACAGATCCACGTTTTATAGATATTAGCAGTTAAAAAACATGAATTTGTATCACCAAATGAATATTATGCCTTTTGAAAGATTGGATTACATTGTGTCATAATTCCAAAACCATGCAAGAATTTTTGAGTTACCGACACTCAATACTATAACCTTCAGGCAGAGATGGCAGATATTGGCTAGTTGAAAAAAGTTAATTGCAAACTTCTCAAGGATTCTTTTAATATTTGATGCTTTTCTAAAAAAATATTAATGTTCACTGATCTCAAACCCTCAAACCACCTCTGATATTATTATCGTAAATTTATTATTTTGATGTTAAAGTGCAGAACAGTATTTGAATTTGATTTTTATTCTGGATCAAAAGATTTTTTTTGAACAAACAATTGTTGATTAAAGCACTGCTCAGAATTATAAAACTCACTTCTAAGTTTTATGTTGCCGATTACTTTGGAACTTTAAACTGACGATAAAATCTGTTAATGTTAAAGGTTATTTTACTGATAATAATGTTAAATGTTGGCAATGTTTAAAAATGTTGCATGATATTGATCATGTTTTTATGATTGGTAATGTTTTAAATGGGACTGTGGACTCGAAATCGGATTCGGTCGCGAGAGGCCAGTCTCAGACTCGGACTTGGACTCGGTCGATTTTTGGGTTAAATATTAAAAGATGTTGAAAACTTTACAATAATACAATAAGCCTTTGGTTTTTGATGCATCATTGATAAAACAGCATTTAAACATCGACCCTTTCTATTTTTCAAAACTCATTAATTCGGCATAGCGACTGCTGAAAGATTTTCATCTTTGTGTTGTGCCTTCGTTAATGAAAGTGTTTGTTAAATTCATGCGTGATAAACAAATCCCATTTCATGTAATAGCGTTTGGTGTATGAATTTTTTGATTGCCGTGAAAGGCGTGCTTTTGACATCAATTTTTTTTTGACAAATAATATGGGACAACCTGTAGATGTGCAATGTTGGATACATATTTTCATACCTAGCTTGACCCACAATCGCAGAAAACATTTCTCAAACAATCATACTTTACACACATGAAACCAGCACACGCTATTTTCAAATATTTGATGGAAGAATTGTATGAAATATAAATATAAAATTCAATATGAACTATGACGACTTCACAGTACAAATAAAAACACAGCTCTAAACTTATACTCTGAGAAATGCAGTCATACACAACATATGCCCACATTTGATTATGCTAAGTTTCCTTGTAAAATATAAACGTGGACAAGGACTAATGCTGTTGATTTTACTTTAAAAAGGGTATTTTAACAGTGAAAACCATTCCAAATTTTGCAAAAATTTCTAATGATTTCTAATGATTTGTTGAAAGAGTTTAAAAAAATTATGTAAACATGGCCTATGAAATATGGGTGTATGAGGAATGGCACTGCAGGATATTAAATATGCAAATAACATAGTATTTTATGCAGAGTTAGATCGTAGTAATTATATTTTTGATAAGAACAAACTTCAAATGCAAATGCTTAAAAATTAATTCGTAAATAATATGAGATTTGCCCCCTTAATGCTGAATTGCTTCCGGTGTCACTGCTCTTATACAAAAGATTGGTGTCAGATTTTTTAAGTAATTCTTGGAAATTCATTATCAATAATACATTGATTAAATGCAAAAAAATCTTTAAAAACAAAGAATGGAAAGTTAAACATAGTTATCGATTTGTTAGTGTCTAATTTCTTTATTGTAAAATTTAATTCTGTTATATTTGCAAGTCTAAATGAAAAAAATAGCTATAATAATAATGCAAACGTTTGTACCACAAAGTGGTGCATACAGAAAAATTATAATCAATTTATGCTGAGAAAAATATGAACAAGATTAGAGTAACGAATGGCAGGGGGAGCAGGTACAGAATTGGAAGAAATCGTATTTATATTGCAGACCAAATTGAGATATGGAAGAGAGAAGAAATGTGAGGAGTTGATCTTAAATTCGATGGTTAGGCCAGAGTCCAATTTCTAGATCTCAGTAAATTATGAAGATATTGAATATTTCAAAATTCCTAATGTGTGCTGTTATAAAATTTGTGCTAACTCTAGGACTACAAATATACACTAGTTATGTGCAAAATAAAACAAACAAAAATGCAATATTACCATTTCTTTCAAAACACAAAGAAATTACTTTCAACCAGTGGCGTTAAACCTAGGGGCATTTTGAAAACTGAAATTTTTGCATGTGATGTATGTACCAAGATTTTATCTGCTTTTTTAAACTTTGCCGTCGTTTTAGTATATTATATAACCAATTGCTACGCAATTTTGATTATAATTACTGTACTTTTCAAAAATAACTTCTAGATTAGTATGTTAGTAATTCACGAAAAAAATTTTAGATCAATAATTTGCTGAAATTTCATATATCAATAAATACAATATTTCAATACTTATTTTTATAACCAAGTAAAAGCTATATTGCAAACTGAAATTTTAGTGAAGTTTTAAGATATTTCAGCAAAGCCAGAAAAGACCAATACATTTTGAAAATGTATTTCCAAAATAATATAAATTTTGAAAACAAGACATTTTTCACAATCACATCAAGCAAATATACTACATTCTTTCAAATTTGAAGGAGGTAGCTAGCAATTCAGTTTTCTTCTGAAAAGGGGCCTGCCTTTAAGGATGAGTCGTTAACAGAAAAAAATAAAATTTCAATCGTGAATAATATCCAGCGTCGAACCAAAAATATTTTAGCATGTACGAATTTTTAAACTTTCTTGAATTGGACAACACTTTGAATCATGACAACTGTCAAAACGTATAAAATGCGTTCAAATTTAGTATGGTGTTGCAAGATGAATTTTTTTGCCATATTTCACATGCAGAATTACTTCTTTGCAAGAAGTCGTTTTTCATGAAGCATGATTGAGTACAGAAACAAACCAATTGTTGTTTTGATTTTTGAGAGCATATTTTATGTATTACTAAATTGAAGTTTAAACTGGTGGCTATTTGCTTGAACAACAAACATTAAATATGTAAATTGTTCTAGATTACAATAAAACGTTCTTGACTGAAAAAAATTACCAGTCTAATCAAAGCTTAGGCATTTTTCAAGAATGCCACTTAGTGAATTATGAGTGGTTAAATTTTTTTTCAAGAAATTTTAAAAAATAATGAAATACCAATGATGTTTGAGGTTAATGAACACTAATTCTTTACTCACTCTCACATAAAAAAAATTGAACTTCAAGCCTCCCTTATTTTTAAGGGGTTAGAAGCCACTGTTTTCTACCCAATAACTAGTCTTTCCAATGGTCGAGATTGAAGACAGACTTGTATGGTCCAATGTAAATAAGTCATTTAATATTACATTTCTGCATATATTTTGATGGGTATGCCAAAAAAATTGGCGTTTCAAAATCTGCCAATTTTGGTTGTCGAACCCTTAGAATTTTTCTATGCTTATATTCAGCTTGAAACTATATATATATATATATATATATATATATA
>CABFPE010000101.1:795162-813384 GCA_900660155.1 Hofstenia miamia
TAGCTTTAAACCGAATGAATGAGTCAGCATCGGTGGATAAAAGTTTGTACAGTACTCGTTAGATAATTGCTTAAAATAGCGTCAACTTAGAAAACGTTATTTTGCAAGTTAAAATCTATTGTAATAAATTCCCATTGCCAGGCATCGTCGCTTAGCTTTAAACCGAATGAATGAGTCAGCATTCGACGATACAGTATCTCATGTTTCTAACATATGAATGGGTGAGGCCATTTCACCTCTGCGGAATCTGACCTTGGTGGTGACAATGAGAAGGCGAGAGACAATTATTCTAACATGAATTTATGACCAGAAAATAGTAGACCAAAAAGTTAGAAAAACTCACTTCAAATTGAACGCATTTTTTCATTTAAAGCAGATAACAGAGTAAGAAAGAACCGATAAGTTAGAAAAAACCGAAGTAAGAAAAAACCAATTGACTTAAGCTGTAAAAGATGAATTTTAAATTTTTTGCATGAATGAAAAGTAAGAAAAATAAGAAAGTAAGAAAAACCCAGTGTAAGAAAAAACCGGTTTCGACTGTATGAATAAATTTTAACATGTTTAAACTTGCAACAAGTTCACAAGAACGTTTTATCCATGGATTCATGACCTGAACGGTTTGAAAATTCAAAACACAAATTTATGATGGAAACGCAAACGAACATATTATGCAAACTATGCAATCATTATATTACATGCAATGCAAATATTTTCACTTTTATTTTTGTAAGTCTAACTATCATTTTAAAGAATGTGCTGGTTTTTCTAAGACTGCTATGGATGCCTTTACTTGATATTCAGACAATATTATCCCCATCTGTAATGAATGTTCCTTAAATGATAGAAAACGAAAAATCATATCTGCCATAAATTTTGGAATACCTAAACTGAATGACTTGAAAATTCGTATAAAATCTTTGTACCGATGGGAGAAATTGAAAAAGAGCTTCTAAAAGTAAAAAAAAGAAGCAGAAGAATTGCAAAATGATAAGACCTTACTGCCCGAAATCTCAAAAACTGTAAGTGACAATTATATCCTTTTAAAGTTACGTATTAATGGTATGCCTGAAGTGTCAGGGAATTATGAAGACAGACTAAATGATGAAATGAACTCAGTTAGCGAGATGTTAGAACATTTGAATATAATTTATTTCGAATTGATAAATACAGAAAGAACAGTAATAGATCTCGAACTGTAGTAGCAACTTTTAACTCTGAGTGGACGTTAATAACGATCATGGCAAAGGCTGCAAAACTAAAAACATTTAGCAAAAAAAGTTTTTATATCTCGTGATCTCTCACATGAAGATCGCTTAATTGAGAACAAATTTTGAAAAAACGTTATGAAATAATACAAAAAGGAGTTAATAAATCTGAAACAAAAGTTAGAAATCTTTAACTTTACAGAAATGACACCATGGTCAACACAGATTGACTGAAACCATCAAACTTTCCCCTCATACCGACTGTTTTCTTTAGTAGTGTGCAATCATTAAGAAATAATATGGCTGAACTATACTCAGTTATCTCAGATAGCCCTGAAGGACAAGTACTACTTGCAGAAACTCACCTGTCAAGTTTGATCACTGATTCTAGTGTTCAACTGGATGGAGGTGGAGTAATGATTCAGATTCTTTGTGGAATTCCATACTCTCGTTATACACCTTCCTTAGTATCAGACAAGGAATTTGTGGGAATAGAAGCTTTGTGGATTAATATGTCATATATCACCCACACTGAAATATCAATGAGAATAAAAGATTCACAAAATACCTCCGCCTAGTAGTTAAATCATTACAGTTAGATTATTCTAATCATGTGATCATTATTACTGGGGACTTTAATTCTTTAAATACTAGTTTTTTACTAACAGAATTTCATTTCACCAAATGGTTAAATTCCATACTCATCTTGGTAAAACTCTAGACGAAATTTTTACATCAAATCAAACAATTTTTAAAGATGCTTGCCCACTCAGCATAGGAGGTTGTCTCCATCAATCAGTGGTAATGCATTCAGCTCTTGCTACCGCAGAGTCAACCTCTTTTTGCAATACAAGCAAGTTACAATTTGAGAAAATATTATCATCTATAAAGTGGATAGAATTTCTTGGGAAGCATTCAAAGTGTATCAGTCAATGGGATGCTTTTCCTGAATGATTCACTACACAACTAATTGAAAAAAACTAAAAGCATTCCATAATGTCCAGCCCTGGATAAATGAAAATATAAGCAAACTACTAAAGAAAAAAGGAATAGCATTGTGGCAAGGTGATTTTACTAAATTTAGGAAACTACGCAATTACATAAATAGAATGTCTACGGAATCGCGAAGAAGATTTTACGAGTAACATGTTAAAGAACTCAAACACGTTAATTCTTTGCAGTGGTGGTCATGCATTAAGATAATCAGTGGTATATCTGTTTTTTCACGGCAGCTCACTCCTGAAGATGCTCTTAGTAAGATGTCTCCGATTGACTTAGCCAATTATATAAATTCGAAGTTAACAGAATCTGTTAATAACTTCTAACCAATTTCTTCTCCAGTTAGAAGAGAATCTTCTTCTGAAATCGCATGTGATGAAATAACAATATTTCAATTGTTGAAAAATTTACATCGTCGAAAAGCTTCAGGTCCGGATCATAGATCTCATGTATCGCCAAATTGGATTTTACAAAGTTTCTGTTATGAACTAACTCAACCCATTTGCCTTTTGATGTAATCCTCTCTAAATGATGCTTCACCCGAACCATTTGTTGCTGGTAATGTTATCCCTGTAGAAAAAGTTAAACCTGTCATTCCGCCTTTGTCAGATATTCGACCAATTTCTCGTACACATTTCGTATCCCAATTTATTGTACAGGCAATAATTGATAGCGAGCTTAAACGAAAAATATTACTTGTAATAGATCCTAAGCAATTTGGAGGAACACTAGGCCGTTCTACAGTCCATTTGTTAATAGAAGTTATGCACAATTGGCTTTCTATGCTCGAAAACAACGACTCCTACTTACAAATATTTCTTTTCGATTTCAAGAAAGCACTTGACTTTGTCAGTCATTCTCTAATACTATATCTTCTTCAGGACATAGAAGTTGACTGACGCATTAATATTCCAGTGGATATCATCCTTTTTATACAACCACAGGCAAAGAGTACGTCTACCTGATAGTAGTTTTTCATATTGGAAAATAGTGAATTCCGGAATACCACAAGGCATAAAAATTGGCTCATGGATATATACATATTATTCATAAATAACCTATTGATAAATTACGAATTCCACAACAAATTTGTTGATGACACTACCGCATGGCATCATCTAAAGAGAGCTGAATCCCTAATATCAGATAACGTTGGACAAACAGTCCATAGCTGGTGTAATGAAAATAATTCAGTGATCAATATTAGGAAAACAAAAGAATTAATAATTTCTTATCTTCAAAATTTTGAATATCCTCCAGAAGTATTATTACCATATGCTCCAATGAATCGAACTTATTGTGCAAAATTATTAGGCGTATTAATACAAAATAACCTAAAGTGCGATAGTCATATAGAATATATAACCAAAGAAAGCCACGAAAAAACTCCACTATTACGTCAACTAAAATGAAGTCAAATTCCTAGCAAAGACATTGTTAATATATATAAAACTTGAATATGCTGCTTCTGTATGGCACAACAGCATTACATTAGAAAAAAGCAAGAAGTTAGAAACCATTCTAAAAATTATATTTCGAGATTATAATTATGAAAATGCTATGATAGCTGCCAATTGTAATTCACTATACGAAAGACGGCAAATTTTCTGTGATCGACTATGAATACAAATGTAAAAAACATCACACTCTTTGCACCAGTAATTCCAAAACAGTTAGCCAGTACCAACTATGATCTGAGAAGTAAACGAAATTGGGACCTAATTTATGTGACGAAACGAATGAAGAAATGTTTTATCTTCTCTCAAATTATACGAGGGTATTCAACATATTACGGACCGCAAATTTTGTACATTTATCTTTATTTTCGTAATATTTATTATGTATGCACTATTATTCAATCTATGGATTGCGAGTGCAAATAAATTTTCTCTCTCTCTCAAAAAAAATATACTGGGAAACATTCCAAATATTGGTAATACAAATTTGATACTGTATTAGCCCCTTAAAAGATTCTCCTGATAAAACGTGTCTGGAAATTATGTTGGCCGGATAAAATACTTTACGGAAATTTGAACTTTTACTGTAATTGATTAACGCAAACAATCGTAGGAATTTTTTACAAAGTTTAATAATTCTTCAAAAATATTTGAACTCATGAAGCTATTTACAATCTCAAAATACTACTAAGATAGAAAATTGACATTTGTTTCACTCTAATCTTGACCGTGTGCGGTTTTTAAGCGTTCAGGGAGGTCTTTGTGCAAATTTAAAGTTGATCGAGTAGGTATCTGCAAAAAAAAAAAATAGCTCAATTCAATTGCTGTCTCCAGGAGCTTTAGACGGCCTAACCCTAAACATTAGGAGAAAGCTTGATTAAGAATTAGTTCAGATTCTTACGTACTTCAGGCAAAGAATTAATTTTTCGCATTTACCCATAGATGAGTTGATAACCAAAAATATTCAAAATTCTACAAAAATTGACAATGTGAACAAAACCAAGTGTAGCCATATAGTTACTTTGGGATGGTTATATATCAATTCAAAAATTAATTTATTAAATTAAGAACTCCTTGACAAAAACTCTTGTAAATCATGTAAACTCAATTAACATGGATATAAACTGAAGTCATAATTGCAACCATTCGGTTGTAAGAAATATACATAATTTTCCAAGATGCATGGACTATAACATTCACATGAAAGCTAACGCAATTTATAATAGGTTCGTTTTCTTGAGGAAGTTAATTTTAAAAATTGCAAGTAATGAAAATTAAACTTAGAAATAGGATGAAGAAAGACCTGTGAAGTCTCGCTAGAATAAACTCCAAAGATCTCACTACAATAATTCTAAAAGGCAATAAGTAGAAGACATATTCCTAAGTAGGCTCTACACATAATTGAATATTTATGAATAAATCTTGTTGAGTTTGTCCTAAACGTACAATAATATGTACTATAAGGATAATATTGTGTAACAGTGGTATTCAAAAACTACAATAACTAACCAGTGATGTTGCCAGGAAATGAGCGTGAAGTCCTATGGAAGCGAAACCACCTTAAACTTGAAAGTTTTTCCAAATTCCAGTCTAATACTTGAGAACATACTTTAAGATTTTAATAACACTTTGATAGGTTCTTTAATGTATAAATTTGGAACAGTTTCATACTAACTTACATAATTTTGCACTAAATGTCGATTACAAATTAATTTGTGTGATATTCTAAGAAATGATATTTTCAGTTTTCTTTCTACCATGCAAAGTTTTAATTCCAATGAAAATCATTTTTTGTTGCTGAAAACAAAATGAAAAAACATATTTGTTCCATTTATATAACTTAAATATGCAACCTATTGTTTTTTCTAATTTCATCGACAATTAAAATTTGCTTTCAAACATATATTTATACATATATATATATATATATATATATACTTAACACTGTTTACTTTCATAAATTTAATTTGGACATCCGTAGCTAAGGACCACCATCTAGTTGTATCGAAGGCGTTTAGTGCGGGATAATTGCTTAAAAATTAAAGCGAAAGTGGCAAAAGCAATAGCGGGAAACGAAATAGTTGAAGAAGCGAAAGCGGGTAATTCGTTGGTATGTATACCTCATTTTAACTAAATATTTCAATCTAATAGTTCAACATTTGCATATTTATAAAAAAATTTGTGGTTATTAGGTGTACGATAAAATTAATATTTTTGTTTATAAATCATTGTTATTTACGATATATCCTTTTCCTGAATCTCATACTAATTACTTGATTTTCAATGAACATTTTATTGAGTCTGTCAGTTGTCAATATTTCGAACCCTCCCACAAATAATTTAAATTTTATAATGCTGTTTATGCCCATAGAGACCATAAGGTAAATAATTCTATGCAATGCAGTATTTTGAAATTATGTAGATTGAAACATTTGGCTTTATATTTTGTTGAAAAAATTCTTAATGTAAGTCATCACGTGTAGAATTGTACACTTGTTTTGCTTAGCTTATTTACCCCACTTAGATCATAAAATTCATAAATTCTTTAATATTATAATATTTTTACAGTTGTAATTAACCTAAAAATTTACATAATGGGCATTTTTAATCATTTGTTAATCAATATTGACAATTTTTTCACAATCAATATTTAGTGTATACTGAAGAAGGCAATGTTCTGAAATTTGATGCCATCTGAGGAGCGTTAGAAATGCCTTTGAGGAAATTCATTCACTGTTTTATGGAAAATAATTGCTTAAACTAAGACAAACTTAAAACATATTGAATATACATGTAGTTATTGAATATACATGTAGTTTTGAGACTTGAGTCTCAATGCGTGCAAAAGAACACATGAATTCTTTTACTAACTAAAAATTTTTTTATTTTTCCTTAAATATTTATAACAACTGGGCAAAACTATGCTTAAATACTACCAGACATAATTTTTGCAATGATAATTATATTGCAATGTCTGAAGGAGATGGATAAACAAAATAGCCTTAATAATACACTTTCAAATATACTTGTACATTTTTATATCAGCATATGGTTTACAACATAATCATAAATCTAGATTTACAGACAAGAAATAGCACAAAAAATAGAAGAGAATTAGTTAAACAATGTCACGATTACATCGTTCTTATATATACCACTGTATATCAGACTTTTTCTTAGTCCAATAAATAGTGGATATTGCTATTTTTACATATTTGTAAAATTACAAGAGACTTTCATCACCAAAGCTTTGATTTAGTTTATGTACAACTTAAATTGAATGTGAAACTTGCGAAACATTCTTAGCAAAATTCTAGAAGGATTTTAAAATATTATAGTTATGCCATAACTGAAGAAAAAAAATATGAAGAGTTATTCAACACTCTATTTTACTGACATTGGATTTTATATTAATAATTTGATAAATTTTCTTAATGAAGCTTTTATGTCTTCTTTAATGTTCACAGTTAAATGTACATCAAAAATTCATTTTTTTCTGTGTTAACAGACGTGATTTTACTATTTTTCATCTACTAATAATATGAATTTTTATCAATTCTATTGAATTGTAATAATTTCATTAATAACTATTCTGAAAATTACATCAGTGATATCGCACCATAGAGAGCCTGAAGTCCGGATCCCCGCATTTTTTAGCAATGCTCATCTAACTTCATTAGTATTTTTTAAAAGAAAATAATTTAAAATTTTATGCTTAAATTATATTACCCACAAAAATCACATGTGTTCCCCCTCCAAAAGAGTGAATTGAAATACTTTTAAAATTTAAAACAATTCCTGAAAACTAAATATTCGTATTTTTATTGAAATGAAATTTCAGGATCCATAGGACCCATTATAGTGTAAAAGTTCAATGAAATACATTTACAAATGCTAGATCTTTGAAAAAAACTTAAAAAACTGTTCCTATTCATTCTATTTGACGGTATTAAGGAATTTTCTTTTGTAATATTTATTGTACAATTTTAATGATTTTTTATTGGACATGCTCTTGAATTCTGTTCTTAAGGAGATTTTATAGTCACCATATCTTTTCAAATTCTTCTCAATTATATTGTAATCTAGGCTACCTAAGGCTTTGCTAGGATCTAGTCGTAGGGCCAAGGAAAAAATTAATTAGGGGCGGTGAGACAATTGCCTGAATAAGGACGTAACCCATTTAGCAAATCAGTGCTCTATTCGACCTTGGCTTCTGGCATGTCATGCCTGGGAAAGGTGAACTTCCTCCTCCCTATTTAACTCTGGACTGGATTATGATGCCAAAACGAAACTTTGCGTAAATATTCTTCCTATAAGCATTATCAACTCGAGATGTTCCGAAAGTTGATGTCAGCATTATTTTTGAAGACCTTATCAAATAAAAAATTTTTAGATTTTTTGCATGTATCGTAAATATTCGTTTTAGCAAATGGAAATGAGGAAATTCATTAGAATTTATTCCTAGCCTAAAAATATTATTTTTACATACTTTTTACATACCGGTACTTTTACATTCATTAAGAAAACCACCATTGGAGTGCCATTGATAACGCGCTTCGATGTTCTGATGCACAAAGGTGATATTCTGAGGTATTCAGCAGCACATTGGACCAGCTGTAATGAGGTGAGGAATTTGGAATTCCTGAAAAGATGGCGATCATGCAGAAAGTAATTCATATTCAACTGTTAAGTTGTAACTTCTCAGTTATCAACTTAAATATATTGCTGTTAGCAGTGCACTGCAGCCTTTTATCTATAGAGCTGCATTGAGATTTAAAAAAAACAGCATCTTAAGAGCAATTGACAAAATGTGTTTAGCAGTAATGCAAACACCACCAGCTGTAATCAGTGCTGTTAACAGCATCTTGCTTGCTGTTAGATGTTAACAGCAAACATTGCTGTTAACTGCACTTCAGGCATCCTTGACGATTAGCATATAGTGCAATAAAATTGTCCCTAACACAGTTCCTTTGGATACTCCGAGATTTGCAATAAGAGTCAAAGCAATATATTTGCCAAAAGATACAATTAAACTACAAACTAAATATACAATATATAATAATAATAACTTTGTATGTGGTGAACTTAGTGTAAGAAATCGGTAAATGCTTGTGTCTCCTATTGTGTTTTGTCAGTGTAAGTAATAATGTGAATGTTTTACTTAAATCAAGTAAAGCAACAGCAGTGTAAATTTTTGATACAAATGTATCTTAACGTTTAGGCGATGGGTTGAACTGTATCAAATCAGTGTTGGAAACAGGTCAAGTTTTGAATGGGTCTGACCAAGGTAGAGCAGAGCATGGTTGAGTTTGAAAAATGAAGCAAACTGGGCTCGCACTGACTTGTGGTTAAAAAAATTTTTTCCAAACACTGGTTAGGAAATTTGAATTAAAATGCACTTTCAATTTTTAATGCTATCTATAAAAATATTTTAACGCTTATATATCGAGAACCCTGTGATATATTATTATCAAATTTTTTTAAAAAATTGTATTACGTGTGCATTATTTACGAGAATGAATTTTGTAAAACTCTCATTAAGACTGATATCTGATAAAGCCTTGCAACTATGTAATAAGTACTAGATAAGATTAACAAGTAATTAGACTTCTTTTGCAATACAATTAAGCCTGTAGAATCTTGGATATTGAAATACTGACTTTATTCACGTTTTTTGAAAATAGCAAGTCTATCATTTTCAAACTCAATTATTTTCTGAAATTCATTTTTCACCAAAATCAATTTACAGAATTTCTTCATTTTCGACTTTTTTATTCACATTTGCTCAAGAAAGATAAAGTTACGATGCATGGTAAGCTGCTAGAGGTAGATTTATTAATGAATTATTCTTCTCAGAGATCATTAATACTGGTTAGACCACAATGAAAAATGTAATTAAAATCTTTTGCATGTAAAATATTTGATTTATAGTCTATTTAATATTTTCATAAATTGGATAGTGCACAATATTTTTTAGTTTATAATCTTTAATAAAAATTTCTTTATGTTGTAAAGCATTACTACACATATCGAATTTTCTTGATATATGTATAGTTAGGATTATTATTTGCAAATATCTGGTTCAAGATCCGCAGGTAGTTATCAAGCTTATAAAATATTTGTAAAAGTACTTTTTTTAAATGTTCATCAAATATGTAAATGTACCTACCAAGTTTACCAAGTAAGAGTTTTATTTTAGAAAAATAACTAACAATCAGTTACTTACACAAACCAAACCGCAAAATTATTTCAAATATTAAATATTGTACAAAGCTGATCATATTTGAACTAAATTGACATAAACACCTATAATATATTTATTTGTGAATAATGCAATAATGATTACATGGATATTTGGCTTCACAGGGTGGGCAAATTGAATAGCTAGGTGGTCAATTAGACACCCAGTTTATTAACAAAAAAGCCTGATTAATATTAGTTATGTAAACAAATTGAAATTTCTTGCATAAACTTAGATGCTTCATTGAAAAAGAATGTTTTCATTTGCTTGAGGCATAGAAATATATTGCTTAAATAAAATAACTTACCTCTTAAAAAGTAAAATGGTTTAAATTTTTATATAATTGTGTGCAAATATAACATTAATTAAGAAATCTAAGATTACTACTTCAAAAACGCATAATTGATTTAGCTTACAAGCCTGCTTGAGTAATATGATACTAAAATGCAGATACAAAGGCGTACAACTTTTTTGAATGAAGGTTTGTAAAGCTTGTAAGATAGTTTTCATTTTAAGACCTAATGTGAATCTTCATGATTATCAGCATACCACTAAATCGAGCAGCACAGCAGAAATTATCAATGTATTAGACAATCATGTGATAAAATGTCGTGTGAATGCATGATTCATTATATTGAATGTCCACAATTCTCCAAATGTGTAACTACATTCACAAGAAATATCACGGAAACTTTGTTCTATATATTCAAGACAGCAATATAGAAAACACATCAAATTTTCAGTGCTAATATAATAACACTTGGCGTTCAAAATGCACCCAAACTGTTGAAATATATATTGAGTCAAATCCAAACATATACATTCAAAAATGATCGTTCATATATAATTCTAATCTACTGCAATAATATTAAAAAGTCAGGAAGTTTCGACGCAAAAACTTAGAAAGCCTTATGCTATAGAAGCATAATTTACTTCTGGGGTGAATTTTTCACCCCAAATGCTGCCGAACTGTTAATGACAATGTTCTAGTATCTCTCATAATTTACGATGTGAAATATAAAACTGTCTAAGTAAATTTTTATAAAGCAAAATGCAGGTAAAGTCCAAATTTGAAATATCAGTCTGTGAAAGATTCTTCTACTTGAATAAATTTATGAAATTTTTAAATGTAACACTGTTCTATTTCTAGGGCAAATTTTTACTTTGATTTTTTCTCTTTGTGTACATCTAATTTTTTTCACTTGTTTATAAATTAAATTTGACCCTGTGACTCAGCATACTCGAAACTTTAAGACGAAGATAGACTAGGTGACCCGGCCACCCATCGCACTTAACCCAGTGGCCCGGTTGCAGCTCCGGACAGGCTATTTTTCTAAATCTGTCAACAAATCTCTTCTAAAAATTTATTAAGTACATTTGGGAAATTGTGAATAATCTAGAATTAATAAGCTGGGGTAAAAGTAAGTATTATTAAAATTTTTAATGAATATGAAATAATGAAAATTTCCAGGTATATTGTCAAACATCAATGTTTCGGTTGCTAAGAAACAGAAATTTCATGTAAAAGTTGTCGAAGGCATTACAACATCAATGCAATTTGAAACCTATTGCATCTAAGAGGCTCAAACAAACGAAAAGCACACTAATTTTAGGAAAATGTAATATATGAACTTGAGAAAGTTTGGAATCGTTTGAAAATGAAAGGTGACATTGATAACTACAAATGTAAAAGAAGTTTGGAGTGAACTATAGTTTATTAAAAAAAACTCGTCTTAGATATGTCATAATGTACATATCTATGCTTGTAGTACTTGTATATTTTGTCAAATTGTAAGAACAAATTAGAAGGACATGTGGTAAAGAGATCTTACAGATACTAAGAATTCTCTCCACTAAAAATGTGCTATTTTGTGACTGCGAATATTATGTATTTTAGTTTATTATATTATTTTTAAGTTTTGAACTTCATTGAATTTGGTGTGCTAAAGCTTTATTGTCATACAAAATAACTTTTTTAAAATGTTATCAAACAATTTCATAGAAAATATTCATAAAGCAATTACATATATGAAGTTCATAGCATTGCCGACAAAAATCTAATGCATAGTAATTTTAAAACTTTAATTCTAAACGAAAGACTTCGCTTCCTAATGTACTGATCAGTTGGTCAAAATATAATAAATGAAAAGGGCTTACAGGTTTACAATTTCGGCAATGAACTTTTTTCTTTTCGGAATTATATATATATTATGTATTTTCTTCTAATGACAAATCAGAAGTACTAAACTCTAATCGAATAAGAATCCACCACAAAATTTCTACAATTTCTGTTTTCTCAATCGATGAATACATTTTTTAAATCTGATCCTGCTTAAATATCTTAGATTTGAACCTGGCTCTACTGTGGCACCCAATTTACAATATTGGGTAATCAAAATAGTACCCGAAGCATTTATCATTATTTAGAATATGTAATATTTCTGCTTGGTTCTAATCATTTTCTCGTCTGTTAAATATGCTATATCTCTACAACAATCACTTACGTCCTAACTCATTTTTCAATTGTTGATAAACAAGTATATTTATTGCTCATTTGGGGAAAAAAGCATTTATGAAATCCATTGGTAGTTTTGGACTGCTAAATATAATCTACATAATTTTATAAATAAAATAGAATTGCTGAGTAATATTGTACAACAAAAAAGCTTGTACTAAGTATTATCTTTTGACATCACACATTATTTTTCAGTTTCCATGCTTCACTAATTTTTACCTAAAAATCCAGTGAACAAGTATGAGTGAATAGCCTGGCAAAACGTTACCGTTTCTTCAGTTTTGTTTCAATTCTTATGCCTTGCAAGATATATTTCAGAATTTTGGGGAATATGTTACAGTGAAAAATGACATTTCATAGTTATAAAATTACATCTTTTCAAATATTTCACTTTTTAGAAATTTTGCCTTAGCGTGGTAATAATATTATATAAATGCATGCATAACATTTAGTTTGGTTAAATATACAAACTTTGACTGATTTTAAGTAAATGCACAAATTTTACTTTGGGAAAATATTGCAGCTGTGATAATAGCTTACGTATTTCATCATGCTGTTCCTTGGCTATTGGGAAAGCATTCTTCTTCTGCCCTAAAAATTGACCGTATACTACATCGTGCTCTTTGTTGGGTCTACCGTTTAGATGAATTTACGCTCT
This sequence comes from Hofstenia miamia, assembly GCA_900660155.1. Classification (NCBI taxonomy): domain Eukaryota; kingdom Metazoa; phylum Xenacoelomorpha; order Acoela; family Hofsteniidae; genus Hofstenia; species Hofstenia miamia. Next base: position 808,238 of record CABFPE010000101.1, read on the forward strand.
CAACAGCTGTTGTGGAGCTAATATTGTCAAGGAGCGTAAAATACGCGCAAAATCAGCGTTAAATGTTACTTGGGTTCCCCCAATCACCTTTAATTCTCGTTCATCCAAATATCCATCTTTTAAATTTCTTTTAATTCATAAAATAAAATCATTTCATAACTACTTTTTTCGTATCATTGCTTTAATTAATTAATTTCAAAATCTAGATATTGAACTTTGAGCACGTCCTTCTAAATTTAAATCTAATATCCTAACTTTTCTTCTAAACTCTTTGCTTTCTACTGGAATCTTATGTAAATGTAGTCTCCTTCCATTCTGCAATTGTCACAAAAGCCTTACTTCTTCTAATATTTTCATTATTTTCTTTAATTTTGGTTTTTTATTGTTATACCATTTAAAGGTAAAATTCATTATTATTATTATTTTTTGTGTTCCAATTAGAATTTCTCCTAAACAAATATATTGCAATATTATTTTGATGAAATTCTGAGAATGAATATTCGAAAACCACAATAATACTTCCTTTGTGTAGTGTGATCCAAGCTGGATCTTAATTTCCAGTAACCATGAAAAAAAAATTATCAATTTATTCAAGTGATTATTCGAGTTTGTAAAATATTTTGTTAGTGCATACACCTGGTGCAACACTTAGTTTTAATGAAATAATTATATGAATTATTCTAGGCAGAAGTATAACTGCATTGAAAACTAATTAATGTTTATCTTCAGCAGAATATTGATAAGTAATGTACAAAGTAAATAATCTTTCCTAACGCGCGTTTACATTTAATATTAGTATCTTTAGAATGGGCTCAACAGTATTTCATCACCCCCTGTATATACTATATAACTTTATAAATTTGCTGTTTAATGGGAAGGGTGGTTTTAATAGCATTAACAAATAATAATAGTATTCACAAAATTATTTCTGCAATTTGCAACAAAGCAATCAATTCAACTATGAAATCTCATAACAAACAAACAATTTTAATTTTGTAAGCAGATAAAGCACAATTCAGGTAAAATTTGCAATTCAATTATCTTTTGTGTAGAACCAAAATTGAGCTTTTCACATGAAAAAATCAATTTGTAGGAAAGCCATTAATGAAGCTTGACAATATTTTCCTAAGTGCTGTTTGAATTTCCATGCGCTACTTAATAAATGTAGTATGCTCATATTATTTCTTTGCTTATCCAAAAGATTCAAAAGTTGATCTTTGTTATGTTTCTTAACCTTAAACTACTTGATGTCCACTTTAAAGGACAAGGCGTTTTTCGACATTTACAAAGAATTCTGTCAAAACCTATTAGCAAATTCGAAAATCATGAAGCATGGGCAGGTTTATTGAGGAACACATTAGGATAGCCAGGATTTGCGTTCGGGGGGGGGGACCATAATTTGTTAAATTTCAATATAATTTATCATTATGATCATATATCCTGTAATCTTATCCATTTACTTTGTTTATGATTTCGTATTTTGAATTCGTTTAATTTAAAATATAAAATTTGNGGTCAGGGGAATCTTGGGTATTTCTGTGGTTTCTTCGGAAGCTTGATGTTGATCATTGCATGAATCCGACCGACAACGTTTTGAAGCAGGCTGGTTTGAAAAGAATTCCAGAATATAACGCGCTTCATACTAAAAAGAAACAAATAATAGTATGAGTTAGAATCGTAAATAATATGGATTACTATTACAAAGCAATTTAAAATTTTTGAAAAATGTTAATTTCTCTCCATACCTAATGTTCATATATTTAAATGTTTGGAGCCCATGGAAGAAACAAAGAATCCTGATTGTTTCAAAACCCATTGAGGTGTGCACTTATAAGTTTTCTAGCATTAAAAATTTTCAGAAATCATCAGGTTGCTTAATGTTAATAATCAGGGCTTCTGCAACTTAATATTAAAATTTTCATTTTTTGATGATGTTGATGCATGTAAATTTCTGACATTAGATGACCTGAGGGATATTCATTGATCCCAGTTACAAAATGGAGCTTAGTTTCCCCGATGTAAGAAATATTGCATTCATCACAATTATATTTATAAACAAATGAAGAAATTTTCTTTGATATATAGTATATATTAAGGTATCGCAAAAAAATTGTTTTGAAAAAACCGTCAGTTTTAGATGACTTGGTTAAAGCTTAGAGGCAATTTTTACAATTTCTTGAAATTTTTTTCCGAAATATTTCCCGTGTATATATACTAAGCTTGACAGACCCAAACTTGCTTAGAATTATGCAATAGAAGAGCTTACATAAATTCTTTTAAATTATTTCGTTGAGGACTAGATGTATGTCGTTGTAAGCTCACACACCTTCCCCGAGGGCCTTACGTTCACTTACACAATCTATATTGAGCTTCGAAAGTGAGTTATTATCCTTATAAAGAGCGTTATCTAAAGGTAGGCATTGGGCGTGACAGCAAGACAATGCACCACGTCACACATCCAAAATATCAAATAATTGAATTTTTTGAAATTTCTACGACTTTGTATTTCCACCCACTTAGCTCACTTGATATTCATCCTATGGACTTTTTTGTATTGGGCGGAATTGAGCGACAAACTAAAAAAACTCAATGCAAAAGTAAAAATGGTTTGATTGAACGAGTCACTCAGGATTTTATGCTATTACCAGGACTTCAAGTTGTACGCAATTGCTCATGCTTCCGGTCTTTATAGAGGCTTTCATTGCGATAAGAGAAGATTTATTGTATAAAACTAATGTTTATTTCTTTCATACTAATTAGGAGTGCGCTATTCGGATTGGATAAAGGGGTGTTCTGCTCTGAAGAATCAAATATTGAATTTGTAAATAAAAAGCTCCATATAATTTGAAATAAATTATTATTATTATTATTATTATTATTATTATTATTATTAATGTTATTATTATTATTATTTTCATTATTATCCCCGAACGAGACAATAAGCTCGTAGAACTACAAAATGCGCCATAGTTCGATATTGCACAAAGACAACTAAATGTAGCCAGTACATAATGGTTTGAAGATCAGCCTCAAGTGGTGGATATAAAAATATAACTGTAGTTAGTGAAGCTGATCTTTTCGATTTAGTTATGAGCAGTTCTACTAAAACGTTTGATACTGATCCTGGCCTACTCTTTTTACTAAGCGATGGATAAATCTTCTATTGTTAGTGATTTGTTTAGTTATTAATGCCGCTGTACAGCAAGCTCAATTACCTATTAGTTGAAGCGTGTCTGTGTTACACCTTTCCTAAAGAAATCCAATGTTGATAAACACAATCTCAAAAGTTATCGCCCTGTTTCTTGATTATATTTTCTCTTTAAATGTTTGGAAAGGGTTGCATATAAGCAATTACTTACATACTTGATGAAAATAACCTTCTTCCTCGGATTCAAAGTGCATATCGCCCTCTTCACAGTTGTGAAATGGCTCTCCCCAGAGTCCAACATGAAATTGTGTGCGCTGCTTCTATATATCACGATCACAATTTCTTATATTAAGAATAAAATATATATCTCTTTGAAAAATTGCAACTTAGGTCGCATGTGATCTATCATATGTGAAAGCATCTCACGCCTAATGCTACTGTTAGACTATGACTATAATTGCAATGCAGTCTAACGACTTACTGGGATGCAATTTTGTAATTACTTTTATTACCAATGACATAGTCCAACCGAAGCCTTCCGAACAGCAGAAAGTAGTTGTTGTTGCATATGTCCTATTATAAATTTAGTAAGATCTACATTGCTTAGAAAAACATTTTCTTAATTTTAAGTAATAAAATATGAATTTTCTATTTGGTAAAATACAATATAATTATTCAGAGAAAACAAGTCAATCAAGCATATATTTCAACAAATTTCTTTAAAAGTATGTATTAAACATCATGTAAATTTGAATAATCAATTAAATTAGTTAAAAAATGTTTGAATGTTAAGTATTAAGCACTTATATATAATGCAAATCTTATATATTAATGTAAAAACAATTTATGCATATAAAACTAAAAATGCATTTTTTGAAATCTATTAAAATTTCACCTTAAATTGTGATGTTTATAAAAATAACAAAATATGATTGCTAAAAAAACTTGAGTAAAAAATATAACTAAGCACATTTAATCGTTAGTTCAAATGCATTTACACTGAGTAAAACATTGGGTAACTTTATTGCAATAAATTAAACAAAAATTACTTAAGTATAAAATGTCTTTCTTGCTGTGCGGTAAATCAAGCAACCTGTGATGTTAGTTCCAGAGATACATTGAATTTACCGCAATTCAATCATAGGAATGTAATTAGAGGTAATATTCAATATATAATCGTAGCATTGAATACCTTCTACCACAGACTGTTCAGCAATTTTATTGCAAGTTGAATTCCATGCAAATACCGTGTTACAATAAATATTGATAAACAAAACTACTTATAATTTCTATTTTTAGAGATCTTTGTTCCTCTTCACATACACCAGGATTGGATTATTTCATTATGAAATGCATATTTCTTTGAAAAATTCACAATTTCAAAAGCTCGTTCAGGGACGCGAGAATGATTTAAATATTGGGGGCATCTGTGAACTGAAGTAGATCCATTTTCAATTTTTTGTTAAAACTTTTTGAATCTTCATATTTTTTTCGATTTTTCGCAATTGTTTGGGGGGGTTGGGCAACTGCCCCTTTTGCCCACTATTTCTCGCGTCCTTGCTCTCGTTTTGGGCAACTGCCCCTTTTGCCCACTATTTCTCGCGTCCTTGCTCTCGTTCAATGTTCTATATATAAATAATTTCTGATTTTAAATATAAAATGTGTATTTCTAAAGTTTATGAACGTTTGCACGCTCCTTTTGTATATCAAGGCATTCCTTTTATTAATTTAATAGCATAAGCATTGATATGCTGTCTCTATATACTATATGTTGGATGGCAAAGCCTTAAGAATGTTATATGCCATAATTTAATGTAAGCTCAGTGGGTTTTCCAATAAGTTTGTCATTTTTTTGACATGATTTACTTAATTCAAAGCATTTACCAACAGTACAAGCAATGGAGTCAATATATTATAAATTTGATCTAGTCATCCAGCCATATTTTCTTTTATGGATTTTTATAATAGTATATATATATATATATATATATATATATAT
>CABFPE010000101.1:824916-844068 GCA_900660155.1 Hofstenia miamia
GATCTAACACTTACTGTTTGCATGGTATTATTAGTGTAACATAATCGTAATCTTATCATATGTGGTCAAATTGAGACAAAAGGAAGAAGAAACCAAGACTGCATATTAAAATAAAATATTAATTGTAAAAACATATGAGTAAGATTAATTAGTTATTTTGTAAATTTATAGTGCAGTATTTTTGATATTAATTAATTTGGCAAAACGGCACTAGACTAAATCGCTACTGCTAATTAAGGCAGAACTGCGTAATCAGCAGACGAACAGAAATTAAAACGTTCGAAATTGTAAACAACTGGAATTAGCAGGTACTAGTTAAATATTTGATTGTTGTTAATTCTTTCACTATAAAAATTGTGTAGTTGATCATTTTGTTGATGAATCTAATTTACTGGATTTACTTTACGTTTTTGTATCAGGTTATTTTATTTAATACAATGGAAAGCTAAACGTTCGAGCTCTCGGGTATTCTAGACGGTGGTTCACGGATCCAGTTAACGGGTGAAGTGTATAGCCGGTGCTTACCCGAGAGGCTCTTAGGTTAGGTGTAGGAATAGGGGCTTTTACTCGTATTAGCTTTCCTATCGTTCGTTGTTCATGTTACAACTTTTATTACATTATGTTATTAGATCTGTTTACATCAGGAAACCTAGGAAATCACAAGATCTATTTGTATTATCTTGGATGTTGTTTATTACGTATGATTACTAGTAGACTGACGGACTATCAATTCATCTCTTTCCCTGTGACCGTATTGATTGTTCACATGTACTCTAGGCTAGCATGTAACTATTTATATGTAAGGTTATTATATGTACGAACTCATAACAAGCTATTGCATCCCGGTTGCGAGATTCCTTTATTAAACAAACTCATTGATAACAAGAACAATCAATACATTAAATTAGTAAGGTATCACACATTATCACCATTGTATTCATGCACACTATTCCATTACACTGAGTCATCTGAATTGTGGTTGGTGTCTCTATCGATGTGCCAGTATCGCATGGAAATACTCGTTATAGCGTAATTCTTCAATTCCTCTTTTGTGCTTTGTTGCAGGTCGGGTAAGCGTACCCTGTACTTTGTACCCTCTGTCTCGTGTCTTGGATCTAAAATAACAGTCGTTAGTTTCATATCAATATTAGTTGATCAGATAATAGTATAATTATTTAACGGCTAAACAAAAGAACTGAAAGAAGAGAGATGGAGAATGGAGTCTGTCACCTACCGTACTATCAGAGGAGGAAATAATTGTCATAGCAGCTCCTAAATTAAGCTAAGACTTACTAGTATGAAGGTTGGCGAGATTCTACATGGCGACCGTGACAGGCGCTCGACAGTGCAAAGGAAGATTCAGGAAGATAGTTGTTTCTTTTTGAATCACCTGAATTGGAGGAAAACCGAAAAGGATTGGAAAACTGGAATTAGTGGAAACTATTAACGATACCTAGAAAAGGAAGAAAGAAAACAACGAACACTTGACACCTTACCAGAGCTTCTAATGGAAAAAGTGAACAACCAGAAGAATACCCCAAGCTGAAGAAGGAAAAATGGTTAACTCGAAAAGGAAACCGAAAACTAAAGCTAGAACCCAGAAAACTCCTCAGATGAGGAACACACCCGAAAACCCAGACGTAAATGTGTCCCTAGCTGAAAGCGAACAATCCCCAACAGAGCAAATACTTCAACCAGCAGAGTTGACTAATGAGCTTACAACAATTCAATTGATGGAAGTAATTGAAAACAACACGAAAGAAAGGCAACAATTGACAAAACAGATTGAAAAATTAATAGAAAGAGTAAGAGAAGTTGAAATAAAACACGCCGAAAAAGAAAGGCTAATAGATGAAATCAAGGAAGACACAAGTCTCCGACTAACCGAACAGAGAAATTTGTTTCAAAACCAAATCGAACAGTTAACGGAGGTAAACAAGGAAATAAAACTACAAAGTGACCGTCTACAGAAGATGATAACGGAGTTACACGAAGAAAATGTTAATCTAAGAGAAGAAAATATAGTGAAGCAATTAGAAATTGATAATCTGAAAGACGAAATAAGACTAATTGAGTTGAAAAAAAGCGAAGTAACGACAATAGAGAATGTGGTAGTGGAAAAACCGCAGGAATTGAACACAGTGGTACCACAGGATGAGCTGATAATGGATGATTACAAAACAGCACAAAACGAAGAAGAGTTTATAAAAAAGTTAGTACAAAATGTGACAAAACAAGTAAAGTTGAATTGTGAGAAACCGATCGAAAATAAACCAATCTTTAAGGAGACAATATTATCGGAAGAGGATGATAATGATACGTCAGTATGCAAAGCGGTGCTACCGAAATTCACGGGAAGAGTGGATAATTACTCACCGACATTTAATGAATGGCTGGAGATTTTTGAGATGAGTATGAAAGAGAGAAAAGTAACGCAACAAAGAGCGGCAGCAAGATTCCCGCTATATTTAACGGGTGCGGCGTATCAGCATTACTTAGTACTGGATACCCAAACAAAAATGGACTACAAAAAGTTAATAGGGGAATACCAGCAGTACTATGATGATGAGAGTTTTAAAAGCCAGTATCGGATGTTGCTAAATGGAATGAAAATGAATACTAGAGATGATTTACGGAATTACATGTCTCAAGTAGAAAGATTGCTAAAGCTTAGTTCAAGAGAACAGCGATATTCGAAATATGACTTGTTTGCACATATCAGTAAAGGATTGCCAGAGGCGATTCGAACGCAATTTCAAATTAAATGCGACGCAGACGATTCGCTAGATAGAATGATTAGGAAAGGACTTGCAATACAAATAACGATGGAGAGTAACGCAAGAATCAATGAGAAATCGACGATTGGAAAACCGATAGTAAATCGAATGACACCTATGTTCACTAAACCAGTGAATAAACAAGTAACTAAAAAATCGGGAGAAGATCTAGTAAAGATCAAGTTGAAAGATGGCACAATAAAGCAAATAAAAAGAAAAGACCTGAAATGCCAAATGTGTGGTAACAAGGGGCACACAAAGAAATTCTGCAAAAGACAAATAAATTGGATAGAGGAGGAAGACGCATACTTTGACGAAGAAGATTTAATAGAAAATGAGGAAGAACAAGAGGAAGAAGAAATTGAGTCGACGGAGATGGAAAATTTAAACTAGAAGGAGCGCCGTCTCCAACAAAACGAGCACCCGTATTGATAGTTACTGACCTGCTGAAAACGAACACAATAACAGTTGTGATCAATGGTGTAATGGTAAATGCAACAGTGGATACGGGTACACAAATGCACAAAGTTAAATTTCTATTGAAGGGCGATTTAATTTACTTCCTTATGCTGTTTCGCTTGATTGTTCTATTTTGCGTGTAAGTGAAACCTGGTTTGACGAGCCTTTTACTAATGATATATTTCCTAACTCAATTTACACTACAGCATCAGCAGCTATTAGATCTTTACCAAATAGTCATGGCGGCTGTAACATTTTATACAAAAGACACTCTATTAAAGGTTGACATTGGTTTAAATACTTTGCTGTATTTTCAATAGCATCTGAACTTATATTAATTTTATGTCTGTACATTCCTCCAGTTACTAGTCACCTTCGCCCCACATCAGACTGCGTACTTTCCTTTATTCATTCTGTGCTTGATGCCTTTCGGCTTTACAGGAATAATAATTCTTTTCAGGTCACATTTGCAGGTAATGTGTATATTGTAGGTGATTGCATTTTCTAATGCCAACATCGAAGCTGGAACCTCCCCATATGAATTTGATCAACATATTCTCGATAAACTTCATAATATAAATCTATCTCAACATATCAACTTTTCAACTCATATAAATGGAAATTTACTTGATCTACTTTTTTCAGATGATAAAACTCTAAAATTTCTTAAGGTGGTTTCCGCCTTAAAAAGTTTTTCAGATTATGCTGTTATATGTTTCAATATTTCATTGTGCCTTAATAAAATTGACTACCTACTCAATATCCGATCATCCGCAAATGATGCTATTCATTTTCTGAGGCCAATAAAGTTGAACTTGATTTAATTTTATCAAGATTGCTTTTTTCATTTTACAGTGATGGCACAACTCCTTATTTTATTACTGGTACAATTCCTTGTTTGAAATCATCGATTTCAGGAGCGGATACAAAAAAAAATTTTAAAAGAGGCCCTATGTACAATAAAATGATAACTGCATAATTGGGTATGGGTACTAGGGAGGGCACAAAGTATTGAATTTTCAATTTTAAGGATTATTAGTATGCGCGGACTTCACCACCATGTAATGACTCCAAAAATGAAAATGTAGAATTTGTGCAATTGTTCAAATTTCAAATTAGGCTTTAGTAATAGTATGTTGTGTTTTTCGATTTTTTGCATTATGCACTACATAATCGACCAATTTTTAGTGTATTTTCAATGACATACGATTAAACAAATCACAAAATTTTCACCTAATGGTACGAATGAGTGCTTATTCGTCAAATGGTTAAATATGTTGATAAAATTCAAGAAAATCAGCAACCCAGAAATGTAAAGCTCTTCTTAAAATCAAAAAATTCTAAAATTAAAAAAAAATTGTTCTGAATTTTAAAGTCACACAAATATGTTTTTGGATATTGGGAGTAGATGCATGGTGGTGAAATCTGTGTATAGTATTGAATTCTAATGCAAAAAAAATTGAATAACACTATTGAGTATGGTCAAATTGAGTAAATAAAAATAGTAGACAAGGAGAAAATTATATTTAATATTACTCATGCTATATGTAATATTTTACATTGTTCTTTTGAGTATAGATTAATCGCAAAAGGCTTATGTGCCGTAGGATAGCCGTAGCTATGCTAATCGAATTTCATTAGTAGTTTAAAAATAAAATTATTAGAATGTTATGCTAAAATAGATATAACACAGAAAAGAAAGGAATCCTAATTAAAAGAGTCAGTAAACTTCCAAAAGAAAATATATAAATGCCTATAAATTATATTTTAAAGAACATTAAAGAATATTTAATATTAAAAATATATGAGAAAACAGTTCAGCAGAAAGACACTCATGTGTGAGACTGCAGAGGATTTTGAAGAGAGTCAAGTCAATTCTTGTGATGATGAAAATGACCAGCAAGTATTCTTGCAAGAAAATACCGATCACACTGGCAAAATTATACATTGAAAATGTAATTTGGTTTAATTTTGGAAGAATTGAGAAGATTTTCAATTATAAGGAACATTAAGTTTTGTTTCAATGTTTCCTCAGACAGACAGCAAGATAATGCATCGTTTTCATTTTTTGAACAAGAAAATATCAGTGATTTCAGTTTTCATTAGATTGATATATTATTTTGTAATTGCATATACCTAAAGCTAACTGTCATTATACATTTATTATACACCTTTGCAATTTATTAAAACACTTTCACTGTTCATATTCACCTCATTTGACAGTACTAATCAACCATTGTTTGAAAATGTTTTTGCACAAATTTAATGAATTTCTTATTTAATAAATTTTTCTTAAGGGCCCCTTGGCCCCCTCTGTAGCCGCCCTTGATTGATTTGTACGTGCCAAAGAAACAAAAGATGAAAGGACAGGAGGAACATTTCTCCTGCCCCTGGATTGACTAAGAACCTTAAAGGCTAGATCCAGAGGAGATATTGGGAAAGCAGTTCCAATTCTCCCCTATGTTATCCTGAAAAATTTGTATAATTGTATAGCATTTGAAATCAAAATATTTTTATACATTTGATTGATTTACACTTTCAATTCTTACTCTGTTATGATTAATAGATATGTAATCTATTTAATGCCCATTTGACTTCACTATACCACTTCCCTTCACTATTGCAATTTACATTTATATAAAAAGTTGGGAGTGGGCATAATTTTAGACTATCTTAGTGCCTGAAACAGGTAGTAGCAGTAAACCAGAAAAGCTCACATTGTGTCCTGTGCACAGCACACAGCCCTGATTGAATGCATTTATGAGCCTGCTATTGCAAAGGAAGCTAATCAAAACATTGACATTAGTTTGCTAATGCTTACAGCTAATGAGAAACATAGTTTCTAAGTCAGCTTTAATAATAGCTGCATATGGTTAGGTGAGACATGTAGTTATTATATTTAAGTCCATGTATCTAAGACATTTCTCAATTCAATTTTAATTGAGTGGAGGCAACTAATTATCCAAAATAGAAATTTTGAACTAAAATTTGCTTTTAATTTTGCATGCAGAATTATAATTTCCATAAAGTTATGAGCATTCCCTACAATATGTTAGAACATGTAGTTTTGTGGTTTATTAAAATGCACCCAAGCAGAGAGACTCATTTCAGCTTTGTTGCTAAGAATATTGTATCTCTTTTTAATGCTGAGCTTCCTGTTTAAAAAATGAGTGTATATTAGTCTGCATGCTAAAAAACAAATCAACATGTAATGCATATTTTTCAATTTTCAATTTTTAAATTAGCTGTGATTCTTTCTATTTTTGTCACTTAAAAACAGTAAGAAATTTTATTCCATGATAATATGTGAATTCAACAGGTCAAGTTAACATTAATTGACTTAGACAAGTATTATTTAACACCATGTTACTCAAGATAACAAAAAAGCATAAAATCACTTAAAGATTCTATGATTTCAATTGATTGAAAATAGGAAACTTAATATGTGTTCAGTTAATAAATTCACCCCAGCACTACTACACAAATCCTGAGTGTTGAATAAAAAACCCAATTTAAATGCATATTCAGCAAAATTCAGCAATAAATGTTCCTGCAAAAGCCATAAACCAAATAAACTGAAAAATGTGCAAAGTCAACAAAAGATGTAACAGTCTACAAACATGTTCAATGTATAAAATTCATATATACCAAAAAGAAATGCAAAGAGAAGACCACTGTGTAAAACTAATATAATAATAGTGTATTAAAGAAAGTATGTATATGTATAATTCCTAGATGTGTATAAGAGACAATTTTTTAAAAAATGATAATGCCTTTATCATGTAAATCTATATTTCATATACCTGTAATGTTTTAAGTCTTGTATTATGGATATTACAAAAACAAATTAAATTGTAGTGATTGCATGGAATTTCATATGGATAAGAAAATTATTCATTTTGTAAAATATAATATGACTTTGAATTTTTTCATTATTCAACAATGTACTAGTCAACAAATGAGATATAGTTCCCTAATTACTTGACTAACAATATCACACATATTACCAAAAAAACTTTGTTAAAAATTAATTTCTTCACTTAATTTTGTAAAAACATTTCTTGTCATCAATTATAACAGTTTGCCCAAATCCTAAAAATCAAAAAATAAAAATTTTGTCAAAAAATTAATTTGTGGAATTCAAGTTGTCAAAAAAATTTCATTACTAGATAGCATCCAGTAGAATTAATGCATGCCCATATGGCAAATAGCCATAGGTAGGGTGACCCATTTCAAGGTGTCCCATAGAAATAATGTTGTGTTTATCTCTTACTACTATTGTGCACATTAGCTTTTGTAATGTTCTGTTTAAGCATTTATCTCCATCATTAGCCTGAAGGTGGTAAGTAACAGTATGTGGGTGTTAAATTTTGAGAGTTCTTAAAACAGTTTAGATTTGAATTGTTTTCTTTGATAAATATATGTGCTTCCATTGGGCTGAATACAGAAATCAAATTGTTTGTCACTGCTTCTGCTATAGTAAAGTCATTTTATGTTTGGTACTACTGTGAGAGAATGCAAGCATAAAGGTATTCTGTCAGCCTTAAGTGTAGGTATTCTGTCAACCCCTAGTGTAAAGGCATCTCTTCTTGTAATGTTTATTTAAATCAATTTTAATTAGAACAAGTTGGAGGAGTTGTTTTGGTGTATTCTTTGAATTGGTGATCAAGAGGTTTATGTAATTTAAAAGACCTGCTCAAAAGGCTTATTTCACTTGTCTTTTGAACCTTTTTCCCATTGTACTGCAGCATGTATTGCAATCAATTAGATATTTTTTTAGCTTCACAGATAAAATAGTAACATTAGTTGGTTCCTTAGTTATACTATGAATAGGTGGAGCTTACATTAACATTTCTATTTGATTGTACTTAATCTAGATTCAGGGGCTGGCGACTGGAACAGCACTGGGGAACTTAATGTCACAGCAGAAGGTTGCAAGAGTGACCATCTTGTAGCAGCCCCAATTCTAGCAAACATATAGCAAAACATCAGTAGTTCATCCATGTAGCTAGTAACCTTTTAGAGAGAAAATATCCAGGATGACAAATGTGTATGGCTTCCAGCCAAAGTGCTATCCAAAAGAGAGAAGTTCATAAACCTGCTTGAATGGTGCTACCCTATTTGTCTCATAATTTATTATCTAGCTCAGTAAACAATAAACCTCTCAGTTGTTTTCTTATCTCTCAGCTCACATTGTAATAGCATGTAATTACCATGCATTCATACTAGTGAGCAATAATAACACATAGCACAAATCAAGGGGACAATATTCTAGCTTCACAAACTAAGCTTGAAATTAAATGTATCACACTGACATCACTAAAATAATTCAAAATGACATAATTGAAAAAGAAAAATAGGCAAAATTCCCTGAGTGACTCTACATTAATGTTTTCACAGTTCATCATTCATGTTTAATTAATTTCCTACATTGGATATAATGTTTCTAGATTATTTGGAATTGTGTTTAGCTATTAATATTTCTTTAGTTTCACAGCCAAATAGTAATGTTAGTTGCTTCCATTTGAATGAGTTGACTGGTAAAACAATAAAATGTTTTAATATTTTTCCAGATTCCTGCTCCCTCTTGAGTAATGTTCTCAAGTATTATCTGCTTAGGAGCAGGGGTATCATGAGAGAGCTGACTCTCACTCATGGTTGCCAGGCTAATTCTACACTTACTACAAAATAAGTTTTTTAAATGGTAAAACAATCAATTTTTTTAAAGTTTTTTTTAGATTAATAGTTCCTCTAGAGTAAGGTGCTTATGTATTAACTGCTCAAGACAGTGGGCTTATGAGAAAGCTGACCCCATTAATTGTTGCTGGTATATTTTTACAATGACTTCAAAATTAGGCTTTTAAATGTATATAACATTTGTGAAATAATAAACCAATTACAATGACTTTAAAGGAATTAAATAGGTGATCTGTAAAGAAAAAACTATTTTTCATTCAAATATATTCAATGTAATTAAAATATCATTTGTGAGGTAAAACTGCTGTAAGTGACACTAAGCCAAAATTTTAGCTTATGCTTTGCATGTGCACTACCAAATATGGTAATTTCAATATTTGTTTACATAGATCAGAAATGTTGTCTGAAATAGATATTAAAGTATGGATATGCAAAAGAAAAATTCAAAATATTCTTATAACTTCAACTACAAAATCATTTTGATTAATTAGTATTGAACTTTTTGTAATTTGGTCTAAAATACCTAAGTAAAATTTGTATTTTTTTGCAATAAAAGTTATCTTGTGGAAGTGACACTAAGCAAATATTTCAAATTTAGCTTTGCAAATGGAGTGCACAACCATATACTTTAGAATGCAATGGTAAGATTAACATTTGTTTACATAGATCAGGAATGTTGCTTGAAATTTGTATTAAAGTACGGATATTGTTATAACTTCAACTAAGAAAACCATTTTGATTGATTAGTATTGCACTTTTTTCTAATTTTATCTAAAATAGCTATTATATATGGTATTTTTAAAATAAAATTGTATTTTCTTTTTTCTAATAATTGCCATTTTATCTGTTTTTTCAATGTTGATGTCAATAGCTTTGGAAATGAATGAAAATTGCAAAAACCTGAAATTTTTTGATAAAAACAATTGAATAAGAAATACTTTGTGCTGTAGTAGAGGTTTATTGGTGGCATTAAACTAATTTGAATTCTTTAGCTGTATCTAATTAACATCAAAAAGAACAAGGAAAATGTGTTTTAATGAATGATATTAAATTATCATTACTAAAATTCAAAAATCCCTAAATACCTTAATTTTTTACTACACTTAAATTTATAATTTGATTTAAATGTCTAAATTATACTTTAAAATTACTTAAATTTGCATGTAAATACTATCAAATGCTATTAGATTCTTAAAATTTATAAAAATATTGTAAATATATTCAGACTGCATTTCAATAATTTAATTAGAAATGTAAAAAATCTTCAAAAAATGTCTTACCATACACATTCAAATTATGGGTCAAATGCACTTGTTAATATAAAAAGTAACAGCACTAAATTTCTGTTTAGAGGAGATAAATTCAAATTTTCATTTGCTATGGATAGGTATGTAGAGCATAGGTGATTTGCTGTTGTGGGTACCTCACGTCTTGCAAGATGTGTTGTACCTGGGTTTTTCCCAAATATTGGTATTCTTTATATCAATGTGGTGGATGTTTACACTATTCAAATAGGAAGCTTTTAAGTCTGTGGTGGTAATTTGTGGCAGCAATGATGTTAGCAGGGACACTTCTCTAGATTTCAGGGCTGCCAGGATCATTGCTGTGTTATGTTACCTGAGGCAACAAAGTGACTTACTTTGTTTTATTGCTTATCCTCCAAGGTCAGACTTTGCTGCAAGAGTACACCAAACTAAGCTGTTAAAGTTTATGATTCAAAAATGGAGTAACCTAAAGGATAGTAATTCAGAACTAACTTCATAGAATTTTAAAGTAAAATGCTTCATTTGACTTAAACAATAAAATTTTAGTATCAATAAGTAATTTTCAACATCTAGATTCTGAATAGATAATCAGTTTTCATTTCAAAAAATATTTGGAAAGTGATTTCAAAGTTATCTAAGAAAATTTGCGTTTTTTTATTAAATTTGTTAAAAAATTGAAATTAAATTGTAAGTTGATGCTGTATGCACTTCTCAAAAAGGAAAACTAAGTACAGCAATAGACTTGAAAGTTGCAAATTTACTTAAAATCAAAAATAGCTTAAGAAAAATCTAGTATTAGAAAAAAAAGAAATACCTTAAATTGATATAATGCAGAACTAACTGTACAGAATTTGAAAGTTAAATAACTAAGTTGTCTTAAACAATAAAATGTTAGCATATATAAATAAATTTGAACATCTACATTCTGAAAATATAATCAACTTTTCATTTCAAAAGATGTTTGGAAAAGCAATTTTAAAATCTATCTAACAAAATTTGTGTTTTTAATTAAATTTCTGAAAAATTGAAATTAAGTTGTAAATTGATGCTGTAAGCACTTCTCAAAATGAAAAACTAAGGACAGCAATAGATTTGCAAGCTTCGAATTTACTTAAAATCAACAATAGCTTAAGAAAAATCTAGCTTTGAAAAAATCAAATACAAAACTAACTATACAGAATTTGAAAGTTAACTGCCTCAGTTGACTTAAACAATAAAATGCAAACATTTATAAGTAAATTGGAACATCTAGATTCTGAATATACAATCATCTTTTTATTTTAAAAAGTTCCTAAAGAGCTGTTTAAAGATCAATATTGCAAAGTTAACGTTTTTTGTGAAATTTGAGAAATATTGTATTTAATTCAACGATTTATACAGAAATGAGTTCTTAAAATGAAAATATAATACAATAAATCAACTCAGAAGCAACAAATTTAGGTAGAATGAGCAATTTTCAACAAAAATTCGCTTTTGGAATTCATTCACAAAAATCAGATCTCTTAAATCTGGGGAGCCTTGAAAATTTCACAATGCAACCACTAGATCAACTTAAAAAATAAGATATGGACATTTTCAAGTAATTTCAGATCTGTGGAACCTAAATATGACATTGGTTGTACATTTTCAACCATAGTTAAAGAGCAGTTTTAAAAGCAATTTTGCAAATTTGAATTTTTACATTTCTTTAATTGAATTACAATTAAAGGGCTTCTCAATCTAGAAATCCAATGCCAGGAACACATTTGCCAGTCTTTAATCAATGTAGAAACATCAATCTTTAATGAGAAGTAATAGTCAATGCTCTGAAAAATGAATATAATTGAAAACCCAGAAATCCCAGTATATTCAATAACCACGCCAAAATCTCAAAGAAATTGACAGAATGGATCATAGATATCAAAAAAATAGAGTAAATTGTAAATGAAGTTTCAAGGTTCATCCATAATATCCATTTTCATCATCCACAATACATTTAAATGAACACTGATTTCTTGCAAGTTTATAGAGGTGTCCTAAAATGAAGTGAAATATTACTAAACAAAATGTTAAAGATTAATGAAATTAAAAACAAAATGCAGTTTATAGACAGTTTTTTCCAAAAAAAATCACTATAATTTTTAAAAAATTACTAACCCATCCCATAATATTAATATCTTAAAGAGAAACTTTCCCATTATGGAAGATTGACAGGGAATTTTTGGAAAATTGTTTTTGAATGTTATTTCTTGTACTACTGCGAATATCTCAAACTAAAAATTTCCCATTTTTGAATTTTTAATTTTGAGAAAAACGATTTTTAATTAAAATTTTTAAAACTTTCCGTATTGGGACAGGACCAAAAAAATTAGAATCTCCTTTCAAAACTGCGCATTTTGGTGTAAAAATATTATTCATATCTTTTAAATTATGAAAGAAAATATCTTTTCTGAAAAATTTGCCCAGCTCTGGTCAGCCTAGCTCAGCCACTATTGATCTTAGAGCTAATAATGCTGAAAAACAATTTTTTTTTCAGTGAAACTTGCTACTTAAAAATTCAAATGTAGCTGTGCTAAGGTTAAGGTATAATATCTAAAGGCCAACCCGGGTTTTCAAAATAAATTTTTTTTAAAAAAATTTATGGCTGTGTGAAATTTTTGTCTTGAAATTTCGAACAATTTGAGCAAAATTCAGAACACTAGTGTGTAAAAACGAAAAAAAAATTTTCAAAATAAGATTTTTTTTCAAATAAATGGTATAAAAAATTTAAAAATTCAGGTTTATTAAAACATTTATGTAAACTTCTAATGTTGGGAATTTAAAAAACTTTTAATTTTCAAATTCCATTGCTAATTTTTTACGTGAGCTTTCTCCAGATATCATCAATGATAGCACAGAAATTATTTTTCCGCTAGAGGGTACAATTTTGACATGTTCAGACTTGTGAAAAGCTTAAGATCTTCAACTTGCAGAGCTCTATAAGCCTGCAAAATTTCATGTTGATAGCTGCAATATTGACAGAGCAAATGTGTATTTCAAGAAATTTAAAGGGAGTATAGAAAGCAATTAACATTGCTTAACAAGTATAGGGGGCTGTGGTTGAAACGGAAAATGGCCAAGATTTTCAGATATAAATATCAGTCTATACTGTCTGAAGCAACTGTTACTAATTGCAGTGTACACCGCTTGCAGCAAGTTCATCACCACTGCTTAATTTAATCTAATTAGTTTAATTAGTTTTTGTTCATTCAATACTTAGATTTTGTCTCACTAAGAAGTCTTTATTCTTTTGAAAATTTTATATTTTGAGTAATTTGTTTGTTACAATTAGCAATAAAAAGAGACGATTAGTTAAAGTAACGAAATGCCTGTAACTGATCAGCTCTAATCAGAACGTGTAAAAAACCATGTCACAATGTTCCAGATATTTTGTAGAATTGAAACTTCAAAAATCAACAAACACATTTGTAATGAATATGATTTTATAAATTATAAAGAGATAAAGAAGTACTTCTGAAAAACTAGAAGGGAGGCGAAGACATTGGAGTTGAGTTTTGAAGCACGACTTGCGACCGGGTAGGGACACGCAATATTTTTTACATTTATTTTTGATCTTGCAAGCCTAGTGTTTGAGGAAGTTAATTTCACAAATTATATGATTTTTTACTAAACGATTTATTATTGTTATTTAGGTTTTTATTATTAAGATTTATTAAAAACTTATTTTTTCTGTAGATAATCGGGAATTAATGTTCTAAATATATGCAGACACATATTGCTTTAAAAAATAAGTTTTATAAAGTCAAATTTAAGAAACAATTTAAAAATTTGGTCACAAAGACCCTATCAAGCTTGGCTACCAACCACGCAGAAAAATGCAAATTTGGCAATGGTGAACTGTAGAGTTCAGGAATGGTACAGAAATACTAAATTTGAAGAAAATCCCCAGGTACGGATCCATTTTTGTATTAGGTCACTTTGATTTTAGAAGGCTCAAAATCAATATTATTTGAAGCTTTATAATATAGTATATGAAAAGCTCATTAAATTTTCAGTCAAGTTAATACGTTATTTAAGATTAATATATTACTATCATTTGAGGAACAAGTGTTTATTTTTTGAAAATCTGCGTCGGTTAGTTTTTTCCATGGTCTATGTTGGGTATGATTCAAAGTAGTGTTCAGATCGAGTACACTGATGTGTGGTTGAACTCCGGGTCTGCGCAGAACAATTGTACTCGGAACTCACCCTCTACTATGTCATCTTCATCTAGAGATCTGATGAGAACCGCATGGGAATGTCATTGGGCTCTCACAATAACTTCCATGGGCATCAGTTTGTGAATGGAAGTACAAACTTGCTTCATGTACAACTCTTTTTTTGGCTATACTTCTGTAGAATTTCTTTGAAAAACACTTTTTCAAATATTTCCATTTTTGTTAATCAATATTTAATCGAATTTAAAGTAATTTAATAAAAATCTTGAAAACGACTAGTGTTGTGAAATACACTACAAATGTTAATTTCTATTTAAACATTTACTTTTTGAAAGAAATTATTAAATTATTTTCTAGTTAGGTGTGGCATTGCAGTGTTGAAGTGAAGCAGCTGCAGTATTGAATAAATCAACAAAAGCATCATTATTTGCATTAAACAATAAAAATTTTGTAAACTGTGTATTTTTAAAATATATTTTAGTTTTCTATATAATGATTTGCAGCAAAGAAATATGTGCAATTATTAGACTCCCATCAAATCTTATAGCTGCTGCTAATCAGTATTATAATTCTAAGCACATTTTTAAATAGAAATGTAGTAGGCCTAAGCTTCATAGTTTTCCAAAACTTGTTGTAATGTAATCAATACATGAGTCACCGGAAAATAAATTATTGTAACATTTATTATTGTAATCATTTGAGGAATTTTAATTTATCAGCTAAAGGGCGAATAAATTATATACTAAAATTCGTTCAAATTTAGAATTTAATTGATGTAATCAAAGTAAGCATATTCCGTTAGAGGGTTCAAAATTTTCTCAGAAGAATTACTTTATATATGCTTGCAACTACTCCTAATTCATCCTATTATCGGTATACATTATTCAAGTTTGTTATCACAAAATGAGAGATATACATTGCAGATCAACTTTAGAATATTTCAATTTAGTTATTACAGACGTAATTCCTACGTAGCCAACCACTTGTGGCAAAAACAGTGCGCCATTTGGTGGGATTTGGCCACCTGTGGCTAACTGGTGGTCCACCAGTGGCTAGTTGGTGGGCCACCAGTGGCCCACTGATGGCAAGAGTAGGATTTTCGTATCAGAGCAATGTTTTAAATGTAACAATAGCAAAATTTTGTATTGATAAATACAATAAATACCTTTAACATTGCAGTTTAAACTAACAGCAGCCCACAATAAAGGGTTAAAGGAAATGCTAGCAATCTTAGCATTCATATTGATTTTAATTTGGAATGGTAAATAGAAAGAATTTCTTTATTGTAAACAATAACAACAAGCATACAAAAATGCCCAATTAAAATTAAATTTTCAATATCAGAAGAAATTGCAATTTTTAAACATTGTTTTTTCCAATAATTAAAAATAATTTTTGCCCAATTTTATGTACTCATATAGAGATTGATTTAAAGGTCCGTGAATAATCATGAATAAATTATTTTAAAACTTAGTTCTGCACATATATGTTACAATTTTTGCAAGCAGAAAATTGCAAAAAAGTTTTTCACAATGAATTTTTTATATTTATAAGATCTAAGAAACATAATAATAAATAATATTTTACTTGCAAGCATTATCTCATAAGTTAGTTATGATTAAAAATAAACCAGATGCCACTAGTGGTCCACCAGTTGCTGACTGGTGGCTATGAGTGGCTGCAATAACTACTACTGCTTCTACTTCTCCACCCGTGGTCCACTGGTGGCTATGAGTTGCTGCAATTGCCACTACTGCCACTACTTCTCCACCAATAGGCCTTTTCTGGTGGGGACTGGTGGCCGCCCATGCCACTCATTCCCCACCAGTGAACCACTGGTGGTGACTACATGGGTTGTTTGGAATGTTGACCAGTTAATTATTATTATTCATTTTGAATACCAATATCGCGAAAATTTATGTTACACACATAACTCTAATGCTACTCAAGAGGTGTATTGTGCTCATTGAGGTAACCAATAGAGCCCTGACCAATGGCGCATCCTTCAGGAATGATAAATATTCTGATTGTTGTTGGGATAATTGCTGAAACTTTTGACACGTTGAAATTCAACTCATTACAGTAAATTTAACTTTATAAAGCAATTTAGTTGGAATAATTTTCTAACAATTCCCTCATGAAATATTGTTTCAGAATACTGCGTTCTTCATCATTAACATACCGGCTTATGTTGTAGAAGTGGCATCTCTTTATTGTAAGTTGGTCACGTCATCCTTAAACCTATCTCGACTGAGGATGCTTTTTGAGCACCCCTTGAGAAATCATGTTATATGTCTAAATTGAAAAAAAGTTTTAGACCTGATTTTTTTTACTTTTCCTAAAATTTGGTTATCAAGACAAATCACTAAAGATATGAATCATGCATTTATTATTTTTGTATTTATTCACATAAGATTCTAAAAAATCTATGGTATTTCTATTGCTACCTTGAAAGTGAAAGCAAAGAGATATTAACTCTCGCTTTACCGGAGGACAGCTCTTCGCAAAAGTATTGAGACAGTTATCAATTTAATAATTTAAATAATTTAGTGATTTAGTTGTGTACAATAACCCGTTAATAAGGTTAGATTATTAAAATGTATCCCCTGTCACTTCTAGAAAACAATTTCAACACAATATAATTGTGACTTAATGTTTCCTCTTTGGATCATATGTTACCGGATATTTCTTAGTAAAGAATGAAACGCTTTCAAATGGTTCTGCCAACATTTTTACAAAACCAGAGCTTAGTTACATGCATATAGCTAATATTAGACAATACCATTCAAGTATTAGGAAAGTCGTGCATAATATTGCTTTACAGAAATGATAGAAAATTAAAGTTTCTTCAGAAATGCGTAAAAATAGTGCAAAAACTTTTTCAAGCATCGAAGGCAAAGCTTTTCGAAATTTTAAAGCGTTTATACTTGCCCTTGCCTACTAGGTATATGTTGCATTTTTTTCCAAATTTCTGACTATAAAATTGACTTTAAATAAATTAAGTGTAAAAAGGGAATCAATTAACCCAAACAATGGCAAAAATATTATCAACAAATAAACTGATTTCAAAAACTTTAAAATGTGTAATAGAAACCATACATTTAAATTGAAAACAAAAGACTTTCGTTCAAAAATGTAAAATATTGAAGCCAAAGGTATAAAAATCTCTAACACTGAAAATATTTGGAATAAAATTCAACAAACGTTTGTAAGCATAAAGTTTGGTAACACATTGTAACACATGACGTCGGCATTTATGTATTTAATAGGCTAAATTGGAGCTTAGAAGCAATTTTCACAACTTACAGCAATCTTTTGATATAGAACTCTTCAAATTTGGCAACATACGCCACTGCATTCACATGAAAAATTGGAGTAATGTTAGTTTTCGAGACCACACATTTTTCCCGGTATCGGAATAGTGGTTTTTGGATTGAAGTGTGCAGCACTAGCATTTAAATGTCAAGGGACTGATAATCAAGCTTGTCAAATGCATTGAAAGAACTTTATTTATAGGTGTGTTCCCACTATCGGCTTTTATCACTTGTCAAGAAATCGGTGAAAAAGGTCGATGGTGTGTAAACTCTATCTACTTTTCTATCAGCTCACAAAGATCCATAGTGTGAGCGCTCAATTCAATTTTTGGTAAAACAGCTAAATTACTGTCATCTGATAAAAAATCGATAGTGGGAAAACTATCCTAACACCGGATTTTCAGATAAAAAATCAGATAATAAAAATCGCCAATGTGAACAAAACTAATTGCATTTTGGACTAAAATCTGTGATAAGAGTCGATAGTGGGAACACACGTTAAAAAATGATGATCTCCAAAAAAACATGAAGTGTTCAGCTCCAATTCTTAAAATATAAATCTTCTCTAATCCAAATTTGGTAAAACGAAATCACTTGACAAATTATTTGATAACCATGAGCAGATCTTCTGCTTTTTCTGTTTTTGCAAAGGATTTCGACTACGTATCTCAAAATTTGCTAATTCATAAATTCATTTCCTTCAATATTGTAGGTAACACTTTGTCTCTATCAAAAGCATATGTAAGCATCTGCTACTAATACTTTCAAACTAACAATACAAAGCCATGTTTCCATACTTATAACTAGTGGAGTATCTCAGGGATTAAAGCATATAGCTTATTTTTTTCACTGCTTGAATTTTACTTGATCAAGTCTATAAATACATAATAACTGACTAAATAACGAAATAAATAAATAAAGAGTTTGATGGTAGCTCCTTTGAATATCATGAATAATAATAATTTCATTAATAATAAAAAACTTCCTTTTTATATATTTATATAAAATACTCATAGTTGTTATGGAAGAAGAATTTTTATAGATTGTATATTTTTCGCATTACATTCTTCGATTATGCGAAATTAAATAACTGCAAAACATGCTTTCAAAGACAGACGTTTATATTATTGCTACCAGCAGACATGCCTCTTTAAGCTCTAAATGTAGCATCATCCAAGAAAGAACAACCAAAACTCTATCGATGATTTATGTTAATTCTTGGAAAATGCATTTATTAATTTTGATAGTTTAATTTCGGCAAGTAGTAGTCGCCAAAATGGTTTGACAAAATTAAGTGTGGACGAAACGCCTGCACACAGTTCTGCATAGCCACGAGGTACGCAGAAATTTAAACCGTGGGAAAACCAAAATTGAAATTAGGCGACTGGTACTTGTTTAGCAGCATTTAATCGGTAAATATGTTTTAATAAATTTAGTATAAATA
>CABFPE010000101.1:886567-899356 GCA_900660155.1 Hofstenia miamia
ACTATTATGTGTATATATATATATATATTAGGCCGGATCATAAAAATTAATTTTGTTAAGAATCTGGGAAAAGTCGCGTGATATAGTGTTATTTACTAGTATAAGCGTAATTTTATTTTAAACTTTGATTTAGCTTTGCGTTTTTTTACTTGGCGGTACCGCGGTAGCCTCCGCCATTACTGCTTGCGTTTGCCGTGAATGTACCGTGCACGGTAGGCACTGAAATTATCTTATTTATATGCATGCATTATACAATACATCGCAGTGCCCGCTGCAGTGCACAGACGCAAACCGATCTGAATATTAATGAGGTTGGTGACCAGATGACATCCAATCAAATCGCTCGCTGTCAGTGAGTCAACTGCATTAATATTCAGTGAAGCTATCAATCTAGACTATTTAGTTGACTTAATTAACTCAACTGCTTCGTTTTATTTGTATGACTGACAATGTTATTATATATATATATATATATATCTATAGATCAGTGGGTGAAGCGAGTTTTGAATACAGGTTGATGCACTGTTAACTGTTCCTAATTTGAATAGGAAACACTTCTTTCCTTTTGTAGTAGAGTGATTTCTAGAAATGTCTTACCTTCATAGACTTTAATACATCTAATCAGAAAATTTAGGCCAATACCTGCCCAACCTGAATCCGCTCCAACCCACTTAATTCCAATTCGGCATATTTTCATGAGATTTTTTAAGAAGTTTTCTACAATTTTGCGGCTTGCTAGATCAAAGTAAGGTATTTTAGAAGAGAAACTATCAATAAAATCTGGGCATTGAATTGGAAATTCTAAATTCAGTTCTTCAAGAGTATATGATACTAATATACAATTTCAAAACGTTAAAAAATTTTATAGCATTCACTAAAACTGTAGTTTATTTGTTCAATTTTAGCCCATCTTTTTCAAATGCTTTGTCCAACCCCAGACCAGCGCAAGTCTATCTCTGACTTCAACTCCTGATAACAGAAGAATGCACAGGATTGTGGATCATTTCATATTAAGCTGACACAAAATACCTTTAGTTACGTTTTGCAACTTGCCATGATTTGAATTATTATTAGCATTTCTATATATTTCACAATATTTCACTACAATTTAATGTATACAGAAAGCGTGTTCAAACTATATTCACCCAAGTAAGCTATAAATTCATAAACATTTCATTCAAAATGGCTATATTTCTCATTCTTAGTTTTACTTAAGTAACCTATTAAATTGCCCCTCGTCATAAATTACAGAAACGCAGGAGTAGGCAATTTTTAGTTGGAGCTCTACAAAGAGATATTTCTAGTTTAGTAAATTAATCAGTTTTTGCGTTTCAGACAATAGATTATTGCCAACTTTTGGCAAGCCCCTAAAATTCTTTGGAAATATTGATGATTTCGACACTAAGAAATGCATTTCACCAGCTAAATTTGGACTTTCTTAATATTTTTTAACGAAAATTTTTCTGTTTCACTAGTGAAAGGCCATTTTGAAAATCTCACTGAGGGCATTCCACAGCTTGCATACGCCACTGGTTATGGGCAAACATTTCATGAGAATGGAAGCATCTCAAATTTCGTGAAAACTTTGGGTTTATGAATAGACTATAGTTGGTCTACATATGTAATTAATCCTCTACTATTTATATCAAAATTTTCAAGTATTCTGTCCTGTTTGAACTGGTAAAAATCTTGAATTTACACATTCACTTTGGATTTTCGACGATAACATTTTTTCTGAATTATCACTACAGTGAATAATTTTCTCTGAATATATTATTCCAATTGCAAGAATTTGCTTTGTATGCTATTAATGTTGAATGAACAGAGTGAAGGTAGAATATCTTTTTAATAATTTTCAATTCTCTTGTATGTCTATCCGTTGATTATTTTTCCTCTGATGGAGTTGAACATTTATTATTCTGAGGTCTTATTTCATTCACAATGCTTATTTGATAATATTTCTCTTCGTTTTCTTAAAGCCGCATTTTCAGTTAGTCGTTCATCGTTTGTTTAATTCCTAAACATTTGTACACTAAAACTAAAACGATTAGATGTTCTAAGCTTGTTTACATTTGTTAACAATTGAACAGCGATTCCTTCTTGAAAATAAATTTACACGTGATGTTTCAAAAACTGCGAAAGTTACGAAATACAAACAAAATTTCTACAAATAGCAACATATTTAGAAGTATATGTAACTGCTCTCTTTATTGTTTCTTATGCTTTCCTAATCGAGTTATATCTGACAATTGGCTTCATCAAAATCACAGCTTAGAATTAAAAAATGATTACAAACATTTTTCTTTTCTTCACTAGTACGTTCACTTTTACTTTCACGGATTCCTCTTATACGTATTTCAGCACTATGTGTGATATCAGAGTTATTCAAAGAGAAGTGTCCTATACAATATCGCAGTAGTGACGTTTTCACTAAAGTGGGAGATATCCGCCTCAATTATATTCAGGGTTGTTTGCTGAACAGCTTTGGCAGTTGCAAGATATATTTCCGTCTATTTTTCCTTCACCGATTTATATATTCAAACACTTTGCTAGGAACTCCCGTACATATACTTGTTGAAAGAAATGCTTATATATTCAAAATCACTTTGCTAGGAACTCCCGTACATATACTTGTTGAAAGAAATGCTTATACATTGAACATCAATTTGCTTCGGGTTGAGTTTCAATAGTTTTTTGGCATATTGTGCAATTACTTTCAAATTTCTCATTTGTGCATTGGGAACACATAGTGTTACCACCTAACTTTATCAATGTTGACCGCTTTTTTCCATAAGTTATACAGTACGGCATGCTTGGAAAAAATAAAATAACAATGGACATGAAATTACCTGTTACAGAGGATATCAAATATTTTGAAAAATATTCTACCATTTGTGGAAATATATACATATAGCTGTATATAAACAAAAATAACTTACAAAGATTCTTCTTGATGTACCTTTACGACTTTATAAGAAAAATTGAAATGATCAATAAGGTTGACGGTAACTAGCACACCTTGTTAAATTTATAGTCTGGTTCGGATGTTGGATTTTATTTTTGAGAAAATAAAATTTGTCAAAATATATCATACAAAATACAGTACTCAAGAATAGAGCCCCNTTTTAGATGCTCTTTCACAAGGGACTTTCAGCTACTCGGCAAGAACTGCCAATTCCATAGATGTTATAATCACGTTAGATTCCGTTCAAGCAACCTTTAATAACCCACTCTTTACTATAAAGGATGCTTCGAATACTGATGTTGATTCTAATGCAGGAACATTAGTATCTGAAAACGAAACATATAGCCATCAGTTCTCAAGTCTATCACCTAGTACAGAGTACAAAATTGAATTTTCATATGAAAACCCATCTGCTCAAAATATTGTTGGTTCCAGTGTCTATACACGTATTGCTTTACTTTAAAGTATTTTTAAATTAATCTAATAGTTTAAGAAAGCTGTAGAATCAAGATAGTTCTGCATTAAACCGATTTTGGTAAACGACTCAACTCCATCTATATTTATGGTCCAGAGCTAAGGTAAATCTAAGAATCACAACTTTGGTAAATAGGTATAAACTAACGTATGGTTGTCAACTGTATAAACCACAATTTCATAATTAATATATCAAATAGCTTTATAAAGAAGAAAATTAGGATGCCTACGTTTAAATGTTTGGTAATAGTTAATAGAATATACATAATTGGTAATTCATGAGATAATTGTATCATAAGTATAATGGTAGTTATGTAGATTTAGAACAAAGGAATCCACTACTATTCACATAGTGTTCAAACAAAGACCGCTTAGAAATTCTCAATATTTTAGGATAAATTGCACGCATATGCTCAAGCCAATGTTACTACTAATGTAATTGCAATCAACATTATAAGAACCGTAGCTTTAAAAACTAATAAATGTTGCTATGTATTAGGGTTGATTAGCTGAAGGCGAGCTTCATAATTGTTAACATAATTAAAAGATCTAACGTTCCTGCTAAAAGTCTTTAGTGGTAATGAACGCCTCTGTGATGNCAAGAATTTGCTTTGTATGCTATTAATGTTGAATGAACAGAGTGAAGGTAGAATATCTTTTTAATAATTTTCAATTCTCTTGTAGAATCAAGATAGTTCTGCATTAAACCGATTTTGGTAAAACGACTCAACTCGATCTATATTTATGGTAATGAGCTATGCATATTATTAGGGGTAATGTAATTAAAATCAGTAGTAGCTTCAACCAATCTAATAAAGATAATATTTGGTATGTCTAATAAGTTTTTTAATTGTAAACTCAAAAGCAAATAAAACAAGCAATCCTATTAAAAGTTTTATTTTAAGCAACATAATCACCGCCGGAATTAATTACTACTTTACAATGCCGTAATAACTTCCTTTGCTCACTAGAGAACACTTCTTCTGGCAGCTGTTTGAACCACTGCAGCGTTTCAGATTTAATCTGGTCTTCACTAGTAAAATCTGTTCTCCTCAGGTGTTTCTTAAGATCACGGAATGTCCAACGATTACAAAAATCTAAGTCCGGACTGTATTCTGAGTGACCAATTAGTTTGCAACCACGGCGTTAATTGAAGAAATTTACACGTAGTTAAAGCAGCATGTGTTCTAGCATTGAATGCTGAAACCATAAATCTTTCAGCATCGTGGGAGACGCTCGCAATTTTCTCCAGTGTTCTCCCATTGAATGAATAAAAGCAGTATATGTGTCTGCTGTAATGGTATCTCCACCCTTGCACACCTCAATATAGATCTTGGCACCAGTGAAAAGCAAAGAGCAGCGTTACTTTCTGTTTTGTAAGCTTTCACTAGTAATATTCATCAATAAAATATTTGCTGCGCGCAATAAAGGTCAAATTCTAATTGAGTATAAGAATTTTATTTGAAAGATTTGTGGTCAACAAAAGATATATCACGTGAAAGAGCATTAAATTGGTTGCATGAAACAGTGGTATGAAAAATGTCTTCCAACTACGTACAATACAACGACTATCAAAACTTATTAGACACACCAAATACTAAGAATTAGATTAGTAAATAGGAAAACCAATTTATATATATATATATATATATATATATATATTTGTTTATATCTNCAGCAAGATGGAGCTCAGCCATATTATTCGCTCATTGTGCGAGAGTGGTTGGACAACCACTTTCCCAACATGGGATTGATCGCAGATGCCCCGCTGATTGGCCTGCACTGTCTCCGGACCTGACCACACACTACTTTTTTCTGTGGAGCTTACTAAAGAACAAAGTGTATGGCAGAAATTCACGCACTATAGACGATCTGAAGAATGCTATTACCGAAGAAATTTGTGCCATACCACTAGATTTGTTGAACAAGGTGTGCGGACTGTTCTTGACCAATTTAACAAACGTATTCACCTTGATGGTAATCATTTTGAACATTTGCTATGAAACCTTTCTTCTTTTATAATTCATCGTTTTCGACATTATAACCTCAATAAGTTGTTTTAGATTCGCTACACTGTATATTCTACTATGAATGATTCGTTTTTTGATTCCTACTTTTATGAATAAAGTTAGATTTCTCGTAAAATGAAGCGTCTGGTTACTTTTGTTACACCCTGTATATATATTAATGATTATATTCTATTCAGCTTGTTTATTGACAGATCAAAGTCAAAATGAAACAGGAAATTATGGTTTGTCTTGGTGAAGGGTCATTAAACTTGTTTTGAATTTATTAGCTACATACAAAACAGAATACTAAAATATATTTTTAATATTAGTATATATTAAGGTTTCAATTTGAGTATAATTTAATCATTAAAACAAAGGTTCCGATATAAGCTAACTTTATCAATTCACCTTAGGTAGGGCGCAAACGATGCAACTTTAATTGCTAAACAAATTATATCGAGCAATATGATTTGATAATTTTGAAATAATTCCTCCTATGTGGTTTCTTATCTTAATTGGTTTCGCAACAAAAGTTGTATGATTTGCGCTCGGCCTTAAGTGAGAGTCACGAATTCACTTAAATGATTAGTCACTTATTTTTATTGCCCGATTGGAAACCAAAACAATGTGATTCAATAATGAGTTTATTAAACGTACCTTTTTCCCATTTAACAGAATTAAATGGAAACAGATGTGGAAACTGCTACAAGCAAACATTTTCGTATCAATTGTTTCTATTCTATAGCCATAATAATGGAGGTGGTTACAAGGTGATTAGCTTCTATAGGTGCTTTTTATTGTTACTACATGAAATGTTGACATTATTTGATATTGAAATGGTTGTGAGAAAAGTGTTTTCTTGTAGTTTATCAAACTTTTAAACATGGATGGGTCGTGAGCCAAATTTATTCAAAATCAAGTCGTAGGACAAAATTGGATTGATTGACCGAATATCTAGACACTCGTTTCAGCAATCGTTCATATTATACTCTTTGTATGTGATGAGGATTCACACTATAATGTTTCAATGTTACCCACGCGCTAAAGCAAACATCATTTGAAGGAAACAAAAACTAAAGTTTTCTCTCTAAAGCTTAGCTTATGATTAAAATGGGCTTATTTAAGGGTTCTACTTTAGTGTGTTTCCTTCAAAAACATGGGCCTTCCAACATTAGAAGTAACATTAAAATTTTCATCATAAAATGTCTAGTGATCCTAAAATGATTGTTATTGTTACTATCGATTTTCATCCCATAAGAATGACTTTTGTAGTACCACTCCTCCCCACTTAAGAAGTCATAATTTTTCTTCATGTTATGACTTTCCTCTTACTTTTAAGCCCCTCATTTGTCTGTAGGTTGTAATTCCACTTTGTTTGACCCCTCGTTCTGCATAATTCACATACTACCCATTCTAACTTCAATGCGCTACATGTCCTACTTGAAATGCTTTTATGTAACCCCCTGTCAACTTTTTGTACGCACTATGCTATTAAATAAATAACTGTTCAAGAAACTGTGACAAAGAGTTATGGAAGAAAAGCATAGCATGTTGGGATAGAAAAAACTCTCTGTCGAACTCCAGTGCAGGCATTTGTTCAGTACTATTCACTCTGCTTTTACCGCTTCCTTAATACTCAGTTGTTTTTTCTTTCTTTCTTTGTTAATTTGGCATTCACAGCATCTATAGTATTCTTATTCTGCCTAAATATTCCTGCAGAGTATATTTTTTACTACGTAACATGTTAACCTGCTTGTCACGCAGTTGGCAGATATTTTATTCACCTAAAGCTACTTGCCTCACATCCTTTCTTTGAGTGCTTCTGTATCAAAATTCCCCTCTCACTACCATTCATTCCAGGCATTCGCCCACTACACACTCCATCAATGCTGTCACTGGTTTCTCATGAATACTTTTGCACCACATCTCTGTCTGATGTTCTGTAAATTTTCTTTCTTCTATATCTGCTCACTTTGTATTTTTGTTTTTCATTTCGCTAATTACTTTCCTATAACTTCAGCTGCGCCACATTTAGACAATTCTCCTCATCTAGTTTTTCTTGTGTTTATGGTTTCTCTTGCTCTTGTCCTATTCCTTCCTAATGTCTTCTCTTCTCTTTAATTTTCTATATATATGTACGTGTTCTTAATTCTTCCTTCTCATGCCGCCTTTTTGCCTCTCTTAATTATTTTCTTCTGCTTTTAATGCCAATACCTACCTTTTTCAGCACATTCCATGTACCTACCTTACTAACCTGTTCACTTCTGTGTGATGCTCTTTTTCTTAATGTATTAATAATTTGAGTAATAATCAAATAGACTTTCCAGTAGGTATAGTATTTAAACTGAAATTGGCATGAAATTAGTAAATTCTGTCATTAAAAAATTTCGTTGTAATAGGATATCCTTGACGAAATACTTAATCTTTTTTAATTGATATAAGACTATAAAGAAATCTTTCAAATATGAGTGACATCCTTGGTGTCATTTTAATTGGTCCATGGTTTAATAGTTTAGAGCGTATTCCGATATTAAAAATTAGATGATTTGTGATCACACATTTTCTTAGAATATCAAAATTAAAAATGTGCAGAACTTCAAGTGATACAATTGGATAATCACTTCTATTGAAAGTAAATTCATCATAACTGGTATTAAAACCAGAAGAAAAATATGTGTTGGAAATATAACATCTGTGCTGATTTCATTGTAACCTTCTACATACTGCGCCATCCAGCATTTCATATAGCAAGTCGTTTTAAGTTATCAAAATAAAAACATTTCCTATTTTACACATCTCCATGCTTTTAAAAACGTTTTCCATTTTTAAAAATTGTAAGAACTACATTTGTAGTGCCTTATGTAATGAGAATTTAAATGGAAAAACAGCTTATTTTGGTTCTTTCATTTGCTTTTGTTTTCGTTAAATTTACTTGAATGGGTCAATTCTGACAACTGCATGAACTTGAGATATAGAATCATCATGCCTTCTAGTGTTAACTAGGAAATAATTATAAAAAATTTGTAATTTTTATGTTGCTTGTAAAGAACACATTTGAAAAACATGATAAATTTTCTACACTACATCAACGCTAAGAAAAAGCTCTGGTCGTGACTACAGATTGCGTAGCGTACATAATTGGATATTAAAGGATTCTCCTATGAATTGGAGTTAGCTATTTCATTAGTTATTAAAAAATCAATTGGATCACCTGAAGATATGCCCCCCAACTTCCAGATTTAGCCTCACCTAAAGATACTCCCCCGACTTTTTCCACCTGAAGATATTCACCCCAAGATTTTCCACCTGAAGATATTCCCCCCCCCAACTTTTTCCGCATGAAGATAACCTAACCCTAACCTTATTTATTTGCTTCAACAGTAAAAGGGTTAGGGTTAGGGTAAAGTAAAAGACATATTTAGTTTTTCCTACAATTTTCCACCTGAAGATATTCCCCCAAGATTTTCCATCTGAAGATATGCCCCCCTCAAAGCTTTGGGGCACATCTTCAGGTGATCCAATCAATTTATTGAAGAAACACGTTTGCTTTTACTGTGACCAACGTGCACGCTTTGTTGAAAAATAAGCCTGTTGTCAACACTTTGACGGAACTTGGTCCTATTTCAATTACTCATTTGTTTTCTAAATCGAGACGGTGTTAAAACATATGATTATGGCGGTAAATGAGTCTAATCAATTCGAACTGATACCTAAGATTTAAGTTAATGGAATTGATGAATGCTGTTGAGCAATGAATTCGTCAGTCATCCACTATTATTGAAGCGTCTTAAGGAAATTGAAGTCAGTCACCTACTATTACTTGGATTACATCATTTTGTATAGCAAAAAGCAGCGGGTAGTGCATGATCCTGGATTGCACAAAATAAAATTGGCAGACCTCAAAGGCAGGTGTACACAAGGGTACCAAACTAGGACCTGTCTTTTGTCAACTTCGTTAACTTTTTAATAGACAACTTTAATAAAAGTGCCAAATTTGTTAATGACACCTAAGTCAAAGTCAAAGTCAAAAACTCAAATGGTACAAGACTTGGAATTATTTTGAAAAAAGTTAAGTTTTATTGATATTACTGGAATCAATTGCCGATTTCTTCTCCAATGACTGCGTGTTAGTTTGCCAAAAACATTTGGTAGAGTATTTAAGATTGGTTTTTGTTTGTCAATGCAGTCAAGCAACTGGAGGGAATAACATAGAAACTCAAATAATTTTAAAATATATTCACAGCAAGTTCTAATTTGCTTAAAATAATTGAGAATGCAGGAACAGTGACTAATTCTTGGGTTGGAATTTGAAGTGAACCTCTTGATAATTCATTAATCCAAGATGAATAACATTGGAAATCTTCCTTAGTTTCTTAACTGAGTGTATCCAACTTTGAATGCTACAAATTCAGCACTTTACGTAAGCACTTCCAGATTGTAATTAGCTAATTCACTAAAATAATAGTCCATTAGTTCGTCTACAGAAAAAAGATCATTTTCTAGTAAATCAGCATCACAGAGCGAACATTGTTCAAGTTAATCAAGTGTGCGAAGTTCATTCATCTTCGAGAATTCAATAGAAACAAATTTCTTTTGTGTAAAGCAGCCAAAAAATCAGCAACTGAAATAAGACAGTTTCCACCACTACCTATACTTCAAATTCATTTCTAAATTGTCTTCTCGCTATAGAAATTGTTGCGCAAACATTTACAGACATGCACAAAATCATTTAGCAAAAATAACTTCTTGTTGGAATCAATTAGATGATTAACACAAAATGAATGATTCATACTGCCAGGGATTCCAAATGATGTAAGAAATGATTGATTCACCTTGTTGTTATCACAAATTGAAGCAAAAACGTTAATCCATATTTGTGAACCAGTGTAAGTACTTAATAAATTTCGATTTAAGAAAATTACAGTTCAGTTTATAGATAGGAATTAAAGACATAACAAACACTGGATCACCACGTAAACATTTAAGCCTAAACGCAAGCATTTTACGCTCGTTTTGATTAATACAATCTTCAGCATATCTGACTACGTCCCAAAAATAATGATGATTATTTCCGCGCGGGATTCCGGAGATAATTGGTCGTGATTAAAACATTCACCGTGTGTTCGCCATTAAATTTTACTGACCTAATTAATCAAAACAATCTGAAGCATTTGGTTTTCTCAGCATAATTCGCGTAAATACTGTTTGTTTGCATCTGCGTATTGCCGCGCATTTTTGTTATTAAACTGCGAGACACAATGGACGTCATCAATTACATGTATGAGCTCATTAAATCAGTAATTTGGAATACGCAAATAAAATCTTACAGGAATAAGATATTAAAATAAAAGGCTTAGGAAGAAGTTCTTCACCAAAATGAAGAAAATTTCGGAGATTGTATTAGTGTTTTGCATTTTTAGATTTAACGCTGCCCGTGCCCGTCTTGTGCTCGTTTATCTTCCACTGCCTGGTGCCCACCCGTTGGAATTCCCCAGGCAGGAACAGACGGCCGCCATCTATTGGGACAAACGTAAAATACTACGAAATTGAATTAAAATGCACAAAAGGCTTTGCTCGTGCTTGCATATTATTAACTTATCATATGGATTTCTCAATTTCTGTCATTTTATTAGAGCAAATGTACAACAAAATTTACATATTATTTCGCGATAAATTATTAAATTTCTTTTCAAAAGCAGAAAAAATTACGTCATTACAACATATTATCTTGTGATTATACCAGATTTTATTTAAGCGCGCATAACTTATGCCCGATTTTTTGAGCGCTTGATGCCCGCCCGCCCGGTCACAGTAATTCTCTCAAGGCCAGCCCTCCCAACTGCCCGGGCATGCCCGCAAAACACTAGATTGTATGTTGTAATTAACACGTGTATGAATTTTAAACATATATTGAGTGACTGAGTTACAGAAGAAGTGGCATTAATGACTATCTTCTGGCGTCATACGCATATATTGCCTAAACCCCTCGGGATCCTTTTCTTTAAGCACGTAAAATACATCTTCCCGTGTGTGTGCTAATGGAACTGGCTTAATCCATACGTTTACCATTTCGATGATTTTTCTTTTCCTTAATAGAAGATTATCTGTGCAGCACTCGTCTGGCGTTGCAGAAATTAATGTAATAGAGAGTGCAGCTACTTTTGACCAGGACATTACGCAAAAATGCGCGGGTAAGTAATCATAGTTTGTTTGCAAATTATTTTTAATCACGACCAATTATCTCAGGAATCCCGCGTGGAAATAATAATCGTGTGTTTTGGGCCTTACACGTTAGTGTGTTACAATTAACTGTATGAAATCCCTCCATTGCGCCTACTCACACTTAAACATTACTTGATGCCACGAAAGTCGATATCTAAGTGCAATAAAGAAAATCGTCCTATTCCAATTTATTGCTTTCCTTGAAATCCAGAAATGGATAAAACAATTAACCAATGTCGTTAATGCTACCAAAATATAGGAGTGTGTGGAATTGACCTCCTAATGCAAAGTTGAAAAAAGCCGAGGGTGGAAAATTATCTCCTGTTGAAGCTCCCTCATTTTTTTCTAAATGTTCCTTCCAGCATGATTCCAACATCATGTCCAACTCCTGGAAAAAAATGAAAAACTTCTGCTTGGAAAAAGAAATGTTCAACATGATGAACTTGATACTTTCAAAGCCCTTGATAAGATTAACATTAAAAATGTGGTAGATCTAGTAGCAGAAAGCTAGTTCAGCAATTAAAAGATTTATTTACTGACTCCTCGCATTTACTGAAAAAGACCTGGAGTAATTGCCTTAGTGAAAAATGAAAAACTTCTGCTTGGAAAAAGAAATGTTCAACATGATGAACTTGATACTTTCAAAGCCCTTGATAAGATTAACATTAAATATGTGGTAGATCTAGTAGCAGAAAGCTAGTTTAGCAATTAAAAGATTTATTTACTGACTTCTTGCATTTACTGAAAAAGACCTGGAGTAATTGCCTTAGTGAAAAATGAAGATTATTGGATTTCTATCTGCCTACAGACATAACCGAAATCGACCGTGCTTCATTTTCTCATGTAGAAACATTGTATAAATTAATTCGAATTAAGCCAACTTGCATAGATGAACAAAATGTTAAGCTTGCTCTCAAATTTGTAGATTTAAAAAGTTAAAGCTCGCCAAATTTCAAAATAAATGATATTTATTTAGTATTTTGTCAGTAATATAAATTCTCAGAATTTAAATAATATACAATTTACAGATCAACCCCAAATAATTCTTTCAATTTTGCGTAGCATAGCTCGGTGTTGAGTGAGCCTTGATATATATATATATATATATATATATATA
Organism: Hofstenia miamia; assembly: GCA_900660155.1. Taxonomy (NCBI): domain Eukaryota; kingdom Metazoa; phylum Xenacoelomorpha; order Acoela; family Hofsteniidae; genus Hofstenia; species Hofstenia miamia. The sequence goes on from CABFPE010000101.1 coordinate 899,355, forward strand.
TA
>CABFPE010000101.1:900114-955306 GCA_900660155.1 Hofstenia miamia
TATATATATATATATATATATATATATATACGGAATTTGGATACAAAATTTTAAAATATCTACAAGGCGCTAGATACTATGGCGGAAGGCGCTGGATGCGGGTGAAAAAATACCTGAAACTCTAGATAAGAAATTAGACCCCTATTCCAAATTAAATGCTCAATGTAAAATTTTTTTTACAAAATGAATTATTTTGGCTTTCCATCAAAAATGGCGCTGGATACTATGGAAAGTGCAGGCGGTGGATATGAATAAACATTATATGAAATTGTCAATTTTTTTACGTAATTATTTCAATAACGAAGATTTTTTGAGTGTTTTTCATACAATATAGGGCCTTTTTTCTCCTCTCCAAACAATAAAGTATGTCTTAAAACGACTGGCTTTCATGTTTATAAATATTAACCGTAAATTTTTGTGAAAAACCTCATAAATCATTGGAATTTTTGCAAACTATGATTAGATTTTGTATAGCTTGCAAATATATTAAAAAAATTCTATATATATATATATATATATATATATATATATGGTCAGAAATGTGGTGTATATGCATGCTAATAATTTAGTTCCTGCACCACCAACAATTTCTGTAACTGGTCAAACTCTGAGTAGCATTTCTATCACAATCACCAATACATCTGCATCAGATTCTTTTCAAGCATGCATATATGAAATAGGTTCAGGGACTTGTTCATTTTCAACTGTTAGTAGTCCTCAGACATTTCTTTACTTATCCGCTAGTGAAGATTATACAATAGAAGCGAGATCCATTTTCCAAAGTCTAGAAAGTGATGCAACAACAAGGACTCCTGTACACACCGGTATGTCACATATTTACTTGTGTATGTAAAAGATATAATTTTCAATCAATATTTTCAATTTCAAACTTTTGTAAAACACGTGTTATAAGCATTCCTCGAAGAATTTTTTTTCGTAATCAATTCTTTTCTCTGTTAAGTCTAAAAAATCATCACTTATAATCTATTCAAATGAAATTTGAAATCATTGTCAATATGCGTTACGTATATTTAGTTTGCAAACGCATTGTGTTTGTGAGAAAAAATTTAAAGATACTAATTAATTACTATTAAAAAGTCTTCAAGATTCAAATGTACCTGCACTTCCAACTACTACTCTTCAACGAATTAATATATAACGAAGATTCTACTTGACCATAACATCTATCTTTAAATTTTGCACCAATTAATATTTATCGAAGAACGTGTTTGATAATGACAACTAGTTCTAAATGTATTTAAATGTGGAAAGATTAATCTTACTGAAAATTTTAAAGATGTTTAAAGATTTTTAATCTCACTGTCCAATCATATGTCGCAACCGCAAGATTTGTTAAATTTGCAATATAGTGCCAAGTATTCTGCGAAATTTCTTACAATTTTAGGTTAATCATTATAAATTATTTTATTGAAATTAGTCAGTAAAACAAATCAAACTGTTATTGAAAAGTGAAAATGTAATATATGTTTGGCTTTTGAGGCCATATAAATACAAGTATATTTAGCTCCAGCTGCTCCTACATTCACTCTTGATAGCCAATATGACGATAACGTTACAATAATAATCACTGAAACATCAACATCCACTTTTGAAGCTTGTATAGTTGAAGTAACAGGGTCATTAACATGCACACCGGCAGCTGTAACAAGTCCCCATACGTTTGATTCTTTAACGGCTAGTAAACACTACAAAATTCTTGTCGAAGGTGTTTATCAAACACTGAATAGTGAGACGACGTCTAATCCCCATGTATATACTGGTATGACATCTATAATATTAGATCAAATATATATTATCAGATTATGTGTGAAATTAATAAACCAAGCCAAAAAGGTAATAAAAAAATTAAGGCTTAGATCCAACGTCCAATAACAGCTAAATCAAAATTGCAAATCAGTTTACAATAGGAAAACATGTGGTTTGGTTGAAGCAAGCGATATAATCCAATCATTCTAAGTAAACAAGGGTATATACAAATATTTTAGAAATTATATTAATATTGAGAATATAACTTATAAATAACATTTTTATATTAAAGAAAATTAATTAACGTAATTAAACGAAAATTAAACGAAAAATAAACACAGTTGCATCAAAATGCATGCAATGTATAATGTAAAAATCCCGTGTAAACTGCTTTGCAAAGCCGTGAGCGAGAAACGAATTATGCTAATGACTAACCACTCTGTATAGCAAAAATGCTTATTTGACTCAGGGCCTTTAGCATGCGGCCTGCTAATCTGCAGCAATATACTACATTTGGGGCCAATGCGAAATAGCTTGCAATAAAAAAAATTATTATTAGATATGTATTCATAGAAAATTGAAATAATTAATTAATAAACAAGCTTTCAATGAATAAACCAAAAAGATAATTTTGCATAAAAAAATAAAGTTCATTTAAAAATAATCCGTACAGAACGTTTGGATCACTTAAATTTTTTGAAATTGCTTAGAGACCTCTTTCTTTTCAAATCCGGCTGATTATTGAAAAACACATTGACTAGTGTGTCAATTGTAAGTTTTTGACATTTCCTCATGAAGCATGCAAAACAATACATCAAACATTTAAGTAAAGTTCTTAATTGCTGGAATAGCAGAAGAGCGAATGTTAGAAACTATTCGAATCAAGTTAAAATTCGCTTTCAAAGTAGAAAAAATTTCGTAGCGAAAGTTCAAAAAACTGCTGATGGATGATTCAGTCCTCCTCTATCTAGCTTTTCCAGATAATCAGAAAGATCAACAAAAACATTAGATGTCATTAAAACAACATTCTTCACATTAATATCTGTCATATAACTTGTTGACAATAAATCCGGCAATGTATACGGCAACTTCCTTTTCTAAATGTGCCAATGAATCTCCATCATTTAGTTGCAAGTCTTAAACTTTTTTTAAATTCAGACACTCTTTTAAGTCCTTAATTGATAGTTTTTTTAAACATTACAAATCTTCAACATTTTCTCTGAATTGTTCACTTCATGCAGTGGATTTTGAAAGTGTCCTCCACTCATTTGTCTATACTGCCCAAATCTGCATTCAAAGGGATGAGACTGCAATCTTGAAGTCAAAACGTAGGCATAGTCCTTGCTCAATAAATCACTGCATAGATCTGAAATTGAAGTGTTTGAACAGAAAATCCTGACTTAAGCTCAAATCTCCATTTATCAATCCAATTGGCAAGTGAGTGTAGAAAGTCAATCTCAGCATCATATTTTTAACTCCTCTTGGAAGATGAAGTGAGTTTGATTTATTACTTGCATTTAAAATAAAAACCATACAAAACTACTTGCAAAACACTGGCAGTACTTAAAGCAACTTGATCTTGAAGAAAATATTATCTGAGAGCATTAGAGTTCGATTAACGAAAATTGAATAACGCCAAATAAACTGATTGTTTGTTATGAGCTGGATGCAGTCTGATAACAAAGTGAATTGACTTTTTTTCAAAACGCTTGATTTGCAGAATCAATATCATATAAATCAGGCAGTTTTTTCCACGAAACAACGTTATCCCAAACATCTATTGAGAAATTTTATTGTGGCACAAAAGTATTAGAATACCTGTACAGATTATCACGACAGTTCTTTATCATATGAGACGTATCAAAGTAAAGATATATTAATTTAGAATTATGGATGATAAAAATTTAAGGCTTGTTGCCGTGGGAAGAATTGGCCAATTTTGAGAAAAAGGAGACATTTGAAGTGGGATTATCTGTACATATTTCACGAATGTTCACACCAATTGCATGAGTAATCAACAAAATCTCATTCACGACGTTGAAGAGAACATTAGAGTTAAGGGCTGTAACTGGAACAGATGAATCAAATATGGAGTTTTATTTTTCAAAGGAATCAACATAAGATTTACATTGTATAATGGTATGTCTGTACTTTACCCCACAAAATTGCAGCCTTCAATTCTAGCCTCTTTTTGCAAGTAAAATGTCAAGGGTAAGAACACAATCATTTGAAAAAAAATTCCAGAATCTATAAGCAGTTGTAGAGTTTTCACAGTGTCTACAGATCCATTACACATTTTTCATAACAAAGGTATGCTTGGCATTGAAAAGCAATCGCAAAAATATTTAAAAGCTGCAAGAGTAATACATCTAAAAAGAATTAAAAACCGAATCTAACTAGCAGAATAGGGAGGCATATTTACATATCCCGGACAAATTACGTTGCTTTGAATTTCATGTCTTTCGTTGGTTGTTGTATCCAGTGGACCACTAACATAATTGAACAACTCTTCTAATTGGCTTTTTTTTCGTAACGTGACAAGAATTAGTTTCTCACAGCCATTATGGTAGACTCAGTTTACTGCCAAGATAAAAAATTGAAACTCTAAGATTCTTATGTAAATCAAAAGAGCCATGGATTTCTGGTTTTATATCAAAAGAAACATCTAGGAATAAACGCATTTCTCTGACCACTTAAGAAGCCAATTTCCTTTAGTAGGTAGATCTTTTTCTGTGATACTTTTAAAAGATAGGCGGCCCATTTTTTGAAATTTAGACAATTTATCAGGAATTATCCCTCTTTTTGTTGGAGATTTTCGAGAACTAATATTAATGCTGCTCTCACAGAAACTTTTGCTGTAGGGAAAAGTTGTTGGTACTAGCTTAAGAGAGAAATCCAGTGTTTGAACACCTTTTTCGGTTATCTGTGTCAAGTTTTTTTCAAAATACTTTTCACATATTACAGCATTTTTGGAAATTATTAAATTTGCTTTCCTTATTTGCCGTTCTTGAAAATGCCCGGAGCGCTCTCGTGAAAACATGCTACCAACAGCCAGGAGTGGCGCGTTACATGAAAATGCACTATTACGCATTTATTTATTGGCCCCCAAATTTTAAATAGTGCTTGCAGATTATCGGGTCATGTGTTAAGAAAGCACTGATGGACTTTTGGCTTTGGTTGAGTTGGGTGGGGTAAACATTTGCAGCCCTAGTTTAAATTGCAGTGATTAGTAAACAATATGGTTTTTTTATAAAATTTATACTATTTGTATTTACAATATCTATATATGAGTACAGCATTCCTGACATGAATAAAGATAATTAAAAACGTATTTAAGACAATGTCTTTCTTTGAAACGGTTTGTGCATTTAGTAAAACATGTCTGAATGAAAAATTCAACTAATCTATTTTGGAGATTTTATTGTGCTTAAATTATATTCAATTTTAATAATTCTGATTGACTACTTTTACCAATTTAAATGCAGGGATTGATTATTGTAGGCCTTTTGATGCGTTGCAATACTACTAATTATGATAAGAAAAGGCCTTCTCACTTCTTCTATTTTTCTTAAATTTTTTAGCTCCATCCCCACCAACTCTAGCTGTTACTGGTCAGACTAAAGATAGCATTACCATTACAATCGCGGCAGGTTCAACAACTGATACTTTTCAAGGATGCATATATTTAAGCGCAACAGGCTCGTGTACATACACGACAATAGCAAGTCCTAGATCATTTCTATACTTAACTGCTAGTGAGGAGTACACAATTGATGTCAAAGCCGTCTATCAAGGCTTATCTAGCGAGGTGGCTACTGAAGCACCTGCATACACAGGTAGGCAATACCTCATTATATTTGAACTGTTTGAAATTAGTAGTGATCAAAACCTTTAAATATAATGTGAAGTCTGTAATGATTAATCGCTAAATTAACAACATAAAAACTAGTTTCCATCATATTTAGACATAGGAAAATGGTAGTAACTGTTTACATGAAATTTTTAAAGTAGTATTTTATACTACAAGGAGAATTTAAATAACGAGAGCAGGGGAGAAATTTTAAAATCCGAGTAGCATAACGGTACCGTTTCAAAATCTTTAGGTTTATTGAAGAATAAATTATTAGCATTTTCTACAAAATTGTATTATTCAAAATATGAATGCAAGTTTATCATTTGCAACAATGTATTATTCGAGGTGTGTATTATTTGTTGTTACAAAATATATAATTCGAATTGTTTACAATTAAGCATTCATTCCAATATCCCATGCATAGTAAGTAAAGTAATGCATTTGCAATGAACAGTTACTGTATATATCATCAGAGTTGGAACCGGGCCGGTTATTTCTGCCCGGGCTCGGCCCGCATCAACACTAAGAAAATCGTGCGCGGGCTTGGGCCGAGTGACAAAATTTATATCATATCAACCTTTACGAAACATGCTGTTGCCAATGAAATTGCGTGAAAAACGCGCTAAAGCCAGTTCCTTAATTATATTGTTTATTTACTAATGACATTTAAGATGAAAGTGCAATTTATTTAAAATCAAAATTCCCATTTTCTTTCAAAATTACAATAAGTTGACTATTGGGTTAGTCTATTGACTAATAGTCATTTTCAAATAGAACAATTTCTATTTCATAATCGTAAACTTTTTGGGGGTGCGACACAATTAGTCTTTTGACTATAGTCAAAAAATTTTTGAAATCGAAAAGTGCTGTGTTGATTGAACAAACATTATCAAATCTTATAATTGCTTTTTAAACAAANAGTTGACTATTGGGTTAGTCTATTGACTAATAGTCATTTTCAAATAGAACAATTTCTATTTCATAATTTGACTAATCGTAAACTTTTTGGGGGTGCGACACAATTAGTCTTTTGACTATAGTAAAAAAATTTTTGAAATATAAAAGTGCTGTGTTGATTGAACAAACATTATCAAATCTTATAATTGCTTTTTAAACAAACAAAAGCCACGTGGTTAAACCACTAATTAGCATATTAAAGGGGGTACCACAGGGTCAGGTTTTGACTATAGTCACTCACATATTATTCTAATAAGCCGTCACATGAAATTGATGCATTGAATTCAACCTATCCTCTTATTCAATTAATGAACATACTGTACACTTTATTTCAAACATGATAAATTTCGGTCTGTGTGTTAAATTTTTCAGGCCCGGGCCCGACTCGGGTGCTTACCAATAATTCCACGCCCCACCCGGCCAGGGCCCGGACCCGGTTCTAACGCTGTGTACCACATAACACTCAATTTAAATATATTTATGCCACATGCAAACAATAAAGATGCTTAAAATTTTTCATTTTCAATTCTTAACCATGCAAAATATTTATTAAATTTCTAACTTATTTTATTTTTTATATTATTATAATATTAATGTCCACTTCATTTGTAATGTTGCTAGACAACAAAAAGGTCATATTATGTTTTGAAAATATTTAGCTCCCTCTGCTCCTACATTCTCTATCGATAGTCAATATGACGATAACATTACTATAACAATCACTGAAACATCAACATCTACTACTTTTGAAGCATGTATATACTCATCATCTGGATCATGTTCATACGACCCTGTCTCAAGTCCTTATACGTTTCCTTCCTTAACTGCTAGTGAAGCTCACACAATAGATGTCAAGGCGGTTCATCAATCACTAGATAGTGAAAAGGCCACCGAAACTCAAGTATATACAGGTAATGGTTTATAGATTTGTTTTATTGTATCTGAACAAAGTCATGATAGACTATAGATATAAATTTACAAAAAGGTTAACTTAAATTACCTTTTCCAGTTTTGCTGCACTGTAGTTCAAAGTTCTTTTCTTGTAATTGGTTCTACAAAAAAGCAAATATTAAGTTTTTTTTATTTTGCTTTTAACTTTTTGCATATTAGTTAGCATCTCACTTAAACAGTGATTAGGATTAATGTTAATTTTTAAACATTCGCGTCTTACACTATTTTAAATTACATCACTGATTGTTGGTACATTCGTATTCAAAATATTGTTGGCTCTTGATGGTATATAATTCAATTTTTCAATCTTTGATCAGCAAATTCCAGTAGTGGTGAATATGTTACTTTACGAACGGTTTGTGAGTTTTAAGTCGTTTTCATTGAAACCTTTTCTTTTTAAGTAAGATATTATTACTACTGCCTTTATGCCTTTTTGAATTTCTGATTTAAGGTTAATGATGAATTGAAATCGACACTCAAAAGTTTAGTTTCTCGATATTTAAGATTCTCTCTTGATAAAGTTTTTGCTGTATTTATTACCATTTCATTAGTTTTCGCTTTATTAATAGATAATCTACTTTGTATTGCTATTTTGCATATGCTGTCAAGTGCATCTTAGGCTTTATCAATTTCTGTAAAAATTATTGCAGTTGTCAAAACATCGGCATATTTTCAACAGAATTAGTTTCATGTACAATTGCTAGAAATAATCTAGGGTCACATACTGTACCTTCATGATTTCCCTTTGAATTAACCTTATAAAAATTTGTTATCTTAGAAATGAATTATACCGTGGTAAATATTTGCAAATTGCATCATATTGATCCAATTTATTAAGCAAAAAATCGTGTTCAACACTGGTGAAGGCTTTTACAAATAAGAATTATGCGTATAATGCTTGGTTTTCTATTCAATTCGTTTCGTCCGTTTTTTGTCAAAGCATGTGATGTTAATTGTCCCTCTTTATATGCAAATTGGTCATTATTTTTTATTTTTCTAAAAGTAGGTTTGGTAATTCACTAGTAACATCAAGCTGACTTTGGGCTTCCTTACTTCAATATCTATAGCCGCCCAAAAGACGTCGTTATCTGTCGCCCTAATGAACACAAAAACCAAATGATTTCCTTATAAATAAACTAGGGACTGCCGGTATCCGGTAAAATCTGTAGTTACACAACCGGTTCGTTTATCCGGTATCCGGTAAAATTTAACTTGTTTACTGGATTTTACCCGAAAACATACTCTGAAATAAAACTTGATTTAAAATGGAATTTTCGTGGAAAAAGCTATATTTTTACCATGATATGGAAGTTGTCATGCAACAAAACAAGTTTTTCTGATATATCAGGATCAGGACGTAGTTCATTTTATATTTATTTATTTTCATTCGTAAGATGTCGATATTAATTAAGAAATGAGGTTGTTCTTCATAAATAATTAAGGAAAGTAAAAGTTATAAAAGTCAAAATTTTTTCTGTTGGTCTATTTTGTAGTCTGCTTAAAATTAGATGATTTTTAGACCTGAAGTGCAGTTAAATAGGCCGTTATAAAGTCATAAAAACTCATATTTTTGTTTTTAGAAAAATAAGCTAATATTTGTGGCTGAAATGTCATAATAGTCATATTTTGACATAGTTTCCTTATAATTAAAAAATAAAACTTAAAAATTAATGATGAATTGTGACTGCCTAAAATAAGTTGAACTAAAATATATTCATTCAATTTCAATCAATGTACATCCTGGCCTAACTCCCGAAAAGTTTATGTACTAGTTAATTGCTGATTAGGTCCGATCCACCGGTCGACGCGATTCTAGAACTGGCCATGTATGCTGGCAGTTGAAAAAATATTAAAGGAATTACATACATTACTATTTCAAGGATTTTGCAAGGCACACGCGTTGCAGAACTTTGCCATGCGTATTCAGGCAGAATATACGGTTAACAAGCTCTTTATTTCCATCAAATGATACAAAACAAAGATATGCTCCTATCAAAATATAAAAATAACAAAAACAAACACAATTCCAATTTAGATTATCCTAAATTCTTCCCATGCATGTAACTTTTTTTGCTTGGTGACTTAATAAATTATGCTTAAGTTTGCGTTTGAAAATTCCATAACTTTTTACAGTTTTTATGCTGTTATCTAAGTTGTTCCAAAGCTTGACTGTATTATAAATGAAGGACTTTTCCCAATAGGAAGACTTATTAAGAACAGGTGTAGTACATGAGGGTTGACAATCTATTGCTCCAATTAAGGCTGTTATAAAAAATCAAAGTTGTTCAGTGTTTGATAGAGCTCAAATTCCACCAGATTTTGTTATTACTCCCACCATTGATCTTGGAAATGATAACTGTAAAATAACAGGAATCCGTGCCTATATTAAGTTACGATTAGAAAATACCGGTTTTACTGCTATAATGGAAGGAAAAGGCATGAGCATTTCATTGGAATTGTATGCCAAGCTATGAAAATGTCAACCAACATCGTCTGCATTTGAGAGATGTTTCTCTATGTTGAGAAAACTTTTAGCCTATGACAGAAATCTTAAACACACTAATATATGGAAATGTATGTGCTGTTACTATAATTTTGTGAAGTAGTTGCTTTTAAAAATTGACTTATTATTGTGTAAGAGTTTTGTTCTCAGCAATAAAAAACGTTTTATACTGCTTAAATGGGTCATTTTGAAAAATTAATGTTCATATTTTACGGCATAACTAAATTCCGTTATATTTTGTCAAAAAAATATGGTCATCTTTTGTTTTCTTAAAGTCACTGTCTAGTTTTGATAAACACACCCACATTGCTCATTTTGTTTTCGATTCGATGCTGCTAAAAATGTGAGAATCAACGTTTAGTACCGTTTTTTAGTTTACTTTTGTTTTGTAGTGAAATATAATCCTACAACTTTCATTTGATTATTGTTTCGTATCATTCAACTCAATAATATTATTGTTCACATCCACAAAACCAGAATATTCTGAATTTTAATGCATGGCATGAATTTCTTTGGACAAAAAGCGTCTTTTCCAAGATTATTAATCAATTTCAGCATGCTTAATCTTTCTGAATCTTTAGATAAAAATTAGTATATTTTTTTCCGATTTTGTAGGAATACACTTTATGAGAGTTGCACGTATAATATGATCACCTATGCCACGAAGAATTTTGGCGTCAAAATGTAAACGCTCAAAATTATTAACTTCAATTTTTATTAAGTATTTTTGAATATTGGATTTATTTGAGGTTTTTGGTATAGATTTTATTACATCAGAATAACTAAGAATGTTCTGAGATTGACCCTTAAAATTGATCACATCTATTTGGATTCCATCGGCTGAATAATGTTGATTTTTGCTTCATTTACTAGTTTTGTATTATTAGAAAGTGTATCTGCATTTACTTGCTTTCTTTGAGAGTGTAATACACTCAATTCTTTTATAATTTTGTTTAGAAAATACCATATACATTTGAGTCATCATATTGTTTAGCTGGTTGTTCTCTTCAGTAATTTAAGGCTGCCGTAGAATGTATTAATACATATATTCTTTTTACTAAATACTTCTTAATATTAACTGGTGGGAACCATGAGGCTTGTGAAATAAAAAACGCGTAAGGAAATAGTCATATTCAAGATACAACTACACTGCAAAGCAAATTACTATCAATCAAAGAACAGAAAAAAATATTCTAAAAGCCTGTGTATTATACAGTTTAATTAGAAGATGTCAGAAATCATTCCTGATGAGGCATACCGCAAGATCAATGACACGGAAACTTTCGTGGTAGTGGAATGGGAAGGTGGAAGTGGTAACACCGTCGAGATATCAACTTTGTCAATCGAAGGAAGGAACGTGCGTGGGCGAACAAGGAATGGCCTTAGTAGGAAGTGGAAAGGAAAATTGCTCTCGTGGGAGAACTGACCAGTTCCATTTCCAAAGAACGTCAGAGCAGAATCCACAGGCCTAACCCAGGCACTCGATGACCTGCGCATAAACGAAAACCTGTCCGAATCCCCACCACTAACGAACGCACAGTCGTTATCTGAGACGCTAGCTACTGAGATTCGATGCAAGATTCTGAAATATATTCTGAAGGCCTCGCGAACAAGCTATGCCCTTGCTACGAGCACTGTTATTTCCGGAATAATTGACTATCCCAATTACCACAATCAATGGCGCCGCTTATTATTGATGCCGTATGTGTGCCTCAAGGCCCCAAATCGAGCCAATGATATCAAGAAGACTTCTCTGGCCAGCAAGGTCAATATGCAGATTACTGAGTTCCTCCACCTAAAAGACAATGAACTGGCTACCGCGAACTCTAAGTCAAAGCCTCGCAAGAACATGAAGATTAAGAAACTGACCTCCAAGTCAGATCTTATTTCATCGAAAATAGACGAGGGAGACATTCGAGGCGCTGTTTGCATCGCTTCTTCCTCTGATGACCTTGAGCCTCCAAACACTGAGACCTTGAAGAAGCTTTTGATAAACACCCACCAGCACCTCCCGACCGTGTTATTTTCCCAAACCCTCAAGATTGTAATCCTCTTCAGATATTGCCCGAAATGCTGCGAGAATCAATTATAGAGTTTCGCTACTAGTTCAGCGGAAGCATTCAGGCCTGTGTCCCCAGCATCTGAAGTGCATAGTTTCCAAATCCGTAAATGAAGCAGGATCCAGAGCCCTGATATCTCCGGACATGTCCCACCTTCTATCGCCGCAGTATTAACCAGTGTCAGCCTTTTTGCTCTCATGAAAAAAGATGGAGGAATTTGTTCTATCACTGTTGGAAAAACGCTGCGGAGATTACCAGCCAAATGCTCATCGAAAATTCTCTCAAAGAGAATGGCGAACTATTTCCGACCTGCTCAGTTGGGTTCTGGTACCGCAAATGGCGCTGAAGCAGCGGCACACGCCACCAAACACTACATTGATAATGCCAAAGACGACGACGTGTTTTTTAATCTAGACTTCAGCAACGCCTTTAATACTCTGAGAAGAGACAAAATAGAACATGCCATCCACTCCAATGTGCCCTAATTGTATCTATTCTTTCACATGTGCTACAATGATCCAAGTTTTCTTGTCTATGGCGAATACACCATAGGTTCTTGCAAAAGTTTCCAACCGGGAGACCCAATAGCTCCATTTGGTTTCTGTCAATCCATCCACACCCCTTTGAATAAAATCAAGTCCCACTTCTAAGTTGGGTATCTTGATGATGTATCGGCCTTGATCACTGGGAGGTGACTCTGAGAGATCTGATCGCCTTCAAGGACCAAGCCTCTGCTTTCGGCCTCCAGCTTAACGCCGATAAATGTGAAATCACTGGGTTCGGGCTAAATAAACCTCGAATCCTCCAGGAGTTTTGGAACATCTGCCCTGGTATTCATGATATCTGGCCTGAAGAGTGCACACTCCTTGGTTCCCTACTCGGCAGCCGCTCATTAGACTGTATATTATCAAAAAATTGGAATCCCTGAAGCACTTGTGCCCCCAGCTCAATGGTGTCCCCTCTCAACAAACTCTCTTCCTCTCAAAAATTGCTCTGCAATTCCCATGCTGATGTACACATTGAGAACTTCTCGTACATATGAAAGCACTCATCTCGTTATTGAATTTGGAAATCTCATTCAGAACGCCTTTGAAGAGATAACAAACGTGGCTTTGATGGATGAAGCATTGGATCAGGTATTGCTCGGACTGGCCATTCAAAGAGGCAACGCCGCCTGCATTCTGGAATCAATTGATTGATTTATTATGAGTAATGTTGATTGGTAACCAATGTATAATTACTGTTTTATTATGAGTAATGTTGATTGGTAACCAATGTATAATTACTGTAATGTTAATTCGTAAACAAGATTGATAATTTGTAATTACACTTGTAATATTTAGAAGGAATTTCAATTTAACAGCTTAAGAAATTTCTACCGTCGAATTCTGTGGCTTAGTTGTATATATTTACAGAAAGCATAGAAAAGTCTTACCTTGATGCTGATAAAATAAACGAACATATTTTTTAATTATTTTTGCTATTTTGTTTTCAGTTTTTTCATGCTATAGTTCCAACAAACATTGATTGAGTTATTAAAGTAATAATATACTTTAAAGTAGTCTTTAAAGTAGTTTTTGCATTTTTAGATTGAACGCTGCCTGTGCACGCCCTGTGCCCGTTTATCTTCCAATGCCCGGTACCCGCCCGACATCTATTGAGAAAAACATAAAATACAACGAAATTAAATCAAAATACACAAAAGTACTCTATAATTTTGTCTTTTAGTGAGAAACTTCTTGCGACTCCTATTATAAATATTAATTCTATCAAAGGTCATGCATAGAAATTAGTGTTTTGTGATTCTGTCATTTTATACCGCAAATGTACAACAAAATATTTTTGCGTTAAACGCGATAAATTTCGCGGCAAATTATTAAATATTTTTAAAGGCGAAAAACCTTAAGTCATTACAGCATATTATCTTATGATTATGCCAGATTTGATTTGAGCGAGCATAACATACGCTCGGTTATTTGAGCGCCCGATGCCCGCCCTCCTTCTGCTCTGTGGGCCCAGGCATGCCCGCAAACCTACTTTAAGGTTTCTTCTAAATTAGTAGCAAATTATTAAGGAATTATTTTACACGTTACCTGCTTCAAATGCAACTTAAAGACACACTGAAAATATTTATTATCAAAATTTTATTTAAGTTACTTATGTTTATTATCCCTTTTCATCAAAAATAAGCTCTATTCCAAAATACAACATGCATTCCAATTAAGAGCGTACACAGGAATAATGAAGTGTAACATCTCAGCTCGAATCAATTTTAGTGACCAAAAAAGTTTTTATTTTTAGTACATCAAATTCAATGCTGGATACCTGATGGGGGACGCACTGCTTCCTATCACGATAGCTTATTTAACATGTTAATAATTTTGAACTAGTTTAGTAACTTAAATTATAAACGAATACAAAGCAGATTGGAAGAATTTTACACAAAAAGTGTACCACTTCATTAGTTGTACGCATAGCAAGCGATAATTTTCTTTACTAATTTTTTGTCGCATGGAGAAGTTTCATATCTAAAAACCTGAACAAGGTTTATTAGAAATAATTGATGAAAATATAACTACTTAACTTGCACCTTAATTCTTTTGCCAAATTTTTATAAATAAGGAATAAATTACTTTTGGAATATAATTTTCAACTATTTTAAGTTTTATGTCATTTACCACTTAAATTTGACATTATTACCACTCAATAATGGAATCATATTCAGTACACTGAAGTAAAAATACCAAAATTTGGCCGACATGTTTTCAAAGATTTGAGTAAAAAGCAACCAAATTTCAACCCTAACCCAATACGCTAACGTCCCCAATTTGAATTTGGAAATAGAAAAACGCAAATACTGCATGAAAAAGTATTTTTTATCTAAATTTCAAAGAAATTTTTTTCAAAATGTATATAAACGCAGCAATGCGAATGGAAACAAGTTTGTATATTGATATTTGCATTAATCACACTTAAATATCAAATTACTAATGATATGATATTTTTTGGGTCTTCCAGTATTTTTACAAAATGTGTCAATTTTGTGGTGTCTTAAGAAAACGGTGGATAATATAGAAACCAAATTGCATATTAAATAACATACATTTTCTTTAAACATATATTTTCAATCACATAAAATGTGGTAATTCAGATATTTAATTATATTCTATCATTAATCGTCAGATACAAATTATTAAGTACTTCTATCGGAATCAGAAAATATGAAAAAACTAAGTTAAATTATAGCTGAAATACAAACAACAACAGGAATTTTATCTCAGAGTTTATAACTATGACGTCACTCATCAATTCCATGCAGTAATTACCCCATACTGGTTTAACAATTGAATCGACTGCATCTCAAAATTTGTTCTTGTTTTGTTAGTGTTGATTTTTTTCATTCTCTTACATCGTCATTCTGCACAATAAATTTGGTTTTGTCGTAGAGCTACAGATTTGTTGTTCTAAGCTTCAAAGTCTTGATCCACGATCCCTGAATAGCTTTGTTTAGATTAGTTGTGCAATACAAGTAAAGTTTCATAAAGAGTAATAACAGTCTGCATTATCAAGAGAGCACGATCAATTGACTCAGAAGAAGACTTAAATCCTTGTTAACTAGCTTAAATTAGATGTTCCGAAATATCAAATACAAATCAATCACTATTGAAGTCAATTACTGAAAGATTCGATTAGGCCATGGTTGGACTAGTGACTGGTTAAAACGTGCGATGATTTCAAATGTGACATAAATTTTTAACCAATCACTAGTCTAACGCGGGCCTTACCTCTAATATGAATAATATAATATTAAACCTAAACTGCCTATCATCCATTTCAATGTACAAACAGTTTCTCCACATTTACAAACATCTCTAAGTCTATTAGCAAATTTGAAAATCGTGAGGCATGAACAGGTCTATTGGGGAATATCCTTTAATGCAATGCTGAAATTTTCTATTGCAGCCTATAGTTGTGGTTGAAGTTGTGCAAAAGATTTCTTATAAAATTTCGAATTTTTGAAAAAGATTTAAAATCTTTCCATACCGTAAAACCGGGTAATTCGGGCCACCTTTTTAAATGTTTTATACGATGTACCTTATATTTTAAGAACTATTGCATTCAAACCACTCCATGAACCGCAGGATAAATGTTGTTTCAAAAGTTAAAAAGGCTGTAATACAATTAGTTGAAAAGAATGGTACTTTTTTTATCCAATACTATAGGATGTTATATTGTAGACAAAACAGGGTAAATCGAGCCACTACGAAAATATTACAAAGCATGTAGGTAAAATAGGCATTACAAAAATTTTTGATGTTCAAATGTTAGCACACATTGAACAACAAAAATGTGGATCATCAGTGTCCATATTACAATGACCACATGTCCACGCCATGCAGTCCACGCATCTGACCCAGTCTCCACTACCAGCAGTGTCCGCATAGTGAACTCCACAAATGCCACAGTCATNGTTGTTCTAAGCTTCAAAGTCTTGATCCACGATCCCTGAATAGCTTTGTTTAGATTAGTTGTGCAATTCAAGTAAAATTTCCCAGACAATGACTTCATCCAAGTTTCGTAAAGAGTAATAACAGTCTGCATTATCAAGAGAGCACGATCAATTGACTCAGAAGAAGACTTAAATCCTTGTTAACTAGCTTAAATTAGATGTTCCGAAATATCAAATACAAATCAATCACTATTGAAGTCAATTACTGAAAGATTCGATTAGGCCATGGTTGGACTAGTGACTGGTTAAAACGTGCGATGATTTCAAATGTGACCTAAATTTTTAACCAATCACTAGTCTAACGCGGGCCTTACCTCTAATATGAATAATATAATATTAAACCTAAACTGCCTATCATCCATTTCAATGTACAAACAGTTTCTCTACATTTACAAACATCTCTAAGCCTATTAGCAAATTTGAAAATCGTGAGGCATGAACAGGTCTATTGGGGAATATCCTTTAATGCAATGCTGAAATTTTCTATTGCAGCCTATAGTTGTGGTTGAAGTTGTGCAAAAGATTTCTCATAAAATTTCGAATTTTTGAAAAAGATTTAAAATCTTTCCATACCTAATGTCCTAGTATTTATAAAGTTTTGTGCCTCACGGAAGTAACAAAGAACCTTGGGTGTTTCTTGATATGTGCTAAGATATCCTAAATCCAAAGGTCACGGAGTCGAAGGTACACATCGATAAGACAGAGCCGGATTAGATATTTTGAGTGAAAAGGAAAGAGGAGACTCTCCTCTATCACGTGGTGTTTTCAGATTGAGCTGTAAGCGTTTAAATAGTTTTTATACAATCGTGAAAAAAAATTAAAATCCGAAGGCATTTTGGATTAATTTAATATTCCCTTCAACGCGATCCGTAATTGAACTAGTTTTAGTTGATCATATTTGTTAATAAATTGCTGCAAATATATTATGAAAATCAATTTTATCCATGTCCTGGGCAACTTCTCACCCATCTTCAAAAATTATTAGCTTTTGTTCGTACGAGATTAACATCAAAATCTGGATTTTATGCCAAAAATAGAAGGCTTACAGAATTGAATAGATAAATAATGAGCCACTGAAATACATTTGAAGTAAATGCATTTCCGCGCTGCTTTCGGTTGACAGTTGGTTTTGTTTTGATAAATCTACTTGATGAAAAAAAGAGGGATGTGTCAGCCGAAAAGACAGTGATTCACGTCGAAGAAATGGACGAGAGTATTAAAAAAAATGAAAGACATATTATATAAACTGATAAATATTTTGGCTATGTCGATTTTCTAAAAAACGCAATGTAGCCGAAAAACAAAGATTTATAAATGTTTAAAACAAAAAATTATGGTTCTAGATGACGAGAAATAAGATCGATAAACTTGCGAAATTAAGCATAATTTTACAACTCTCTTTGATAATGTTCAATGTGTAATCCCGTGATCCTGGGATTAAGCAACTGTTCCGAGATAAACACTTCAAAATACAGAATATTGATTTTTATTTCGTACATGTCAAATTGCACACATTATATTATAACATCATTTGCTTGCCCTATATGTAAGCGCTGAATGCATAATTGAAATTGATGACTATCGACTAATAATAAAAATATCTTTATTTTTTTGAAAGAATCATTTTTGATAATATTTATCATTTTGTACGTTCTAAATTATGCAATATTCAGCATGGATATATTAGGAAAAAGATCTGCTACACAACTTCGTAGTATTTTAGTTTTCCCTACTTTTTTAATTATGATCTAAGGATTATCTTTATATGGTGAAATAAATATCAGAAAAAAATTGGAATGAAATTTAATAATGCAAAAAGTGCTGTAATCCTAATAAAACTGATATAAGAAATCCCTCAGATACGATACTCATACAATTGAAGACTGGAAACTATAAAGATATATTTAATAAAATGCCATTGTTAGTATTATGTCTCTATTTACAATGATTGGCAATCAATGGCAAGCTCGATTTTCTATTTTTTTGATTATATTTCTCTGGATTGTTCTAATAGACATAATCACATGATCGCTTTCTATTTAAATTCAGAAAATTAGAGCTATGTACTAAAATCAAACATCAATTAATGATCATTTTTTGGATATATTCATAAAAATTGAGATGGATGAACTATGAATTTATTTTTCTATTTGACATTGCAAGGACTGTAGATGCAATCATTCCTCTAAATCATTTATTAATTATTATTTTTTCTGCATGTTTGTAATATTTTTCTCATCAAACTATTATTTATTAACTTTTTTTCAGTTTATAGTAATTGTCTTTGACAAAAAAATCATTTTACTACTACTACCAATCTTTGTATTGAATAGTGTTTAAGCTATGAACTGAGAAAAATCTCAAAACTTTTGACGTAATAATTTTTGCTGTATGTATATGTTATTATTATATTTTTATAGACGTGAAACTTTACAGACATAATTTAGGCCCTTCTGTTCCAACATTAAGTGTAACGACGCAAACTAAGGATTCTATTACCATCACTATAACTGCAACTTCTACATCCACTTACTTTGAAGCGTGCTTGTATTTAATAAGTTCAGGATCGTGTATATATGCAATTGTATCAAGTCCTAAACAATTTCTATATTTAACTGCCAGTGAAAATTACACAATAGAGGCCAGAGCAGTTTTTCAAACTTTGAAAAGTGACTCAGTTATTAACACACCAACATTTACCGGTATGTCTTTTAATTATTTGATTGCAAATCACTGAATTTTAATTTTATACAAATGATTTTCTCCCTTAACTTTTCGTAATTACCTATGGAAATTTCACTATATTACATATTAAAATTCTTGCAATTGGGTTTAAAATTAGAAATTTTAGTTTATTTTTAAGAGCATATCATTGGCACAGTACCTTCTAAACAGAATTATCTTATTTGAGCAATTAATTGATCGTCGTCTTGAAAAAAACGATCAACCATAAATTGCAATGCTATTTTTAAAGAACCAATGTGAAGTTTTTTTTATTGTAATGGTCTTGAAAGAACGTTAATGCTTAAGTTGGTGATACTTCCATGGCATTTAATCTCGTTCATTATTTTAATGTTTTAGAAAGAGGTGAATTTTAAATTGCAACAACTTCAGTATCCAAAATGAAAGAATAAATATTAATGATAGAACACTCCATTTAATTATAATTTATTCAGTATCCTTAAATTCCACATATTAAATACCTTTAAATTTAACAATTTCATTATTCGTAACTTCAATATTTATATTTACTGATATATTTCCTGAGCTACTGAACATGTTGAATTATTAATGAAATAATTTAGCCCCCGTAGAACCAACACTAAGCCTTGATGGTCAATCTGAAGATAACATTACAATTGAAATCAGTGAGCAATCGAAATCTGATGTTTTTCAAGCGTGTATATATTTAACATCTGAAGGATCTGGATCATGTACATTCACTCCTGCTATAAGTCCTCATACATTTGATTCTTTAATTCCTGGTGCAAGTTATGAAATCGAAGTTAAAGCAAGTTATCAGTCTGCACAAAGTGAGGCGACAGCACCATTTCGAGCATACACAGGTATGCGGATTATATATATATATATAATGTCAAGCTTGCAATGTTAATTGCCTCACAATATATTATCGCATTAGGATTTAATAATAATAATAATAATAATAAAAATAATAATAATAATGATAATAATAGTAATAAGTAAATTACTTCAAGACTCTCTAGCGATAAAACTTTTCCTTATTTGGTATAGCTTTAATTCTGATAATGCACATCAGAACTAGGATTCCACTAAGAGAGACATGCCTAATGAATAGTCATTAAGCTCATTATTAAAAATGACAGACAAAGACTGATTTTGCTTAAAGTAATCCGAGACTATTTGAGTCAGAATTAAAATTGTAAAATGAAGTAACAATCAGGCTCTTACATGTATATTCTCCTGTAAATATTCTCAGCAAGTGAAATAGTCTCAGATGTTCCAATTAAGAATCTCTTACATAACTGTCTTTTCGGTTCTTTTTCGTTTATCTCCCCACTCAAATAATTGCAAAAATTGCAAATTTATCAACATAATAGTAACCTTAAGCCTAACTCCAAACCTAACTCTAACCATATTCCTAACCAAAGGTACGGGGTTAGTCCTAACCTTTACCCAAGCCATGCCCCAAATATTATATAGGAAGAATATGCAAATTTATTATTAATGTCGGTAGGTTTAAATATGAATTAAAAAATAATAGGATACTACTATTAATATACTTATTAGTGGCGTAACCACGTGGCTTTTGTTTGTTTAAAAAGCAATTATAACATTTGACAACGTTTATTCAATCAACACAGCGCTTTTCCCTCACATATTTTCACGTATTTAGTGTGTTTACATAATTCAAAATGAATGTTTTCATTGAGTCGGCTCTATCATGATAAAGAACATGTTAGGTTTATGGTTTGAGGGCAAGATTAGGATTAGGGAAAAATTTAGCTTAGAGTTAAAGTTTTTCCCGGGGTTTTGCAAGTTTAAAATTTGAGAGCAATATTGGTCCTACAACCTTTTTATGCATACCAATCGAAAGCTCTAGTCTTGATTTACATGAATCTGCAATAAAAAGGAGGTTACTCTGTAAATGCTTGAGAACGAGCCCCTCAAAAATGGTTTACATTGAACTGAAAAAAGTTATTTTTGACAAAATTTTATTTTGTTTTTTTTGCTTTTAAATAACTGGAAATGGCTCAAAAACCATTTTGGTGAAATAAATAAATTTTTTTTATTTTCCCATAGTAAATTTTTTGCGAATTTTGGGTTCCGCTGAGGAACCAATATTGGTCCCATACATTTGAAACGTATACCTTTCGAAAGTTCTACTCTTAATCTACTTGAATATGCTCTTTAAAGGTTAGGTTTTATCTTAAAAATGCTGAGTACTTCTGAAATTTTTCAAAGGGAAATTTTTTTAAAAAAAGTTATGATTTTTATATTTTTTCGATTTATATTGCATATATATATATATATGTGTAAATAGCATGGGAAAGTGTTTCTACCACATCCAAAATAATTTTTTCAGGCAATCCCTAATATTTATTTTTTTGAAATTTTGTTAGAGAAAAAGTGGATGTTCGCTCTTTGAAAAAGTGGACGCTTTTAACCTAATGATGAAAATTATCTCAAAAAATAATAGTTCTATGATCATGAAACTTTGTCAGCAGGTGAAAGTTATTGCCTTTGTAATAGTCTTCTTAGCGACATGGGCCAACCCTGGTAAATTTTAAGAGAAAAAGCAAACCGTCCAGTTTTTTTTCGGTGACGTCCACTTTTTCTTTCGGAGGTCAAAGGTCAGTTAAAAAATTCACGGGGACAAAATTAAGTTGGGTTAGGGTTAAGGTTGGAGTTAGGGTTTGGGTTAGGCCTATAATTTATATATCGATAAACTATCGTATTTTTGCAACTATTTGAGTGGAGGTTAAGGTAAAAGTACCTCTCTTTTTTAGAAAAACATACGCTTTTTGTTTGTATTGAGAAATTATTAAAAAATTTAGATAGGTCTATATCAGTGGGCTTCTATTACAGATAATTTTCTAATCAAAACTACAAGGTACTATTTCGAAGACGAAATTTGATTGTAATATATACATAAATTGTCATCACCTATAGAACTTTAAAGAAATTTTTTAGCTCCATCCCCGCCTATAATTACTTTTGGTGACATTGACAGCAGTAGTATTTCCGTCGAAATTAGTGCAACATTAGGCTTCGATTCTTTTGAAGGATGCATCTATTTAGCAGATTCAGGTAACTGCACGTACGAAGCTGTTCCAGATTCTCATATATTTACGGCATTAACTGCTAGTGAAACCTATACAATCGAAGCGAGAACAATTTATGAATCCTTAATTGGTAAGGCGAATGTCACGACCCCAGTATACACAGGTAGGAAGTTCAAATTATTTCTTTATTAATATGCTTGTGAAATTAGTTAAAGTCACAAACTTACCTACATTTAGTAACATTTTGGATTCACTTTGCTGTGCAATATACCCAGGGTTGTATGAAAATATATTTAAATATATTTTTTGCAAAAAATAAATATATTTTTACGGCAATAAAAATAATAAATATATTTTCAGATACAGAATTGGAAAAAATAATTCGGCCACCCATGATTTGTCATAAATATTTCTAAGAAATGGACGCCAAGACTGTCATAAGATTTTTAAATTACATTTGGTGTTGCAGAAAGAGGAATTCATCAATTTTAAGACATAATTATAGCTGTATATTTTAAATCTCAAGGAGAAATGCTACAATGCTTGTGGTTACTTAATGTTTTCGTAGAAAAATGTATTCGGCCACTTCAGACTAAATCTGAGAATCTGTTAAAGGCTTCATTGGTTGAGCTTTTTCAGGCTATTTATATTGAAAATGTCGAGCAACAGTTTTTCTTCGCCATATATGATGCCTGGTTACGTACCTCTTGCCATCCGCGAGTTGATTATCTCCAAACATTTGTAGGTGATGACACAACGTAATATAGTCCGACTGGTAGAGTGAGCACGAAGTACTGTCGGTGATATCATCAGACGTTTCACTTCTGAAAACATCATTGCTCCCAAGACAAAGTCCGGAAGGCCAAAAAAGACCTCTAAAAGCTCCCAATCAGCTCTTGTCTGCCTTTCAAAGCGAACTCCCAGGAAGACTTCAGAAGAACTTTGCAAGGAATGGGCTGATGATCACTTCGTGACTGCAAGAACTATGCGAAACATCCTGAAGTACTAAATTGGGTCTTTCGTGGCACCCAGAAAGCCATTCTTAACCTCAAAGCAAAGATTACGCCGGGTGAGGTGAGTCAATTTAATGAAAAACAATTCATCTGAACATTGGTCTAATATTATATTTTCCGATGAGTCAATATTTGAGCTATGCTCATCAAAAAGAATGTTGATAGAGACCAAGTTTGCAGAAGTTCAGATTCTTGCCTCCATTTATTTGGGACTCCATTAAGTATAGTGGGAAGTCTGTAATGGTATGGAGTGCAATATGGAAGTGTGGCCTTCGCAAGATTTTTCACATCACTAGTAATCTCCAAAGTTCTCAAAATGCTCGGATTTTAGAAAAGGAACTCTTGCCACTCTTTACAAGTGATTCAATACATCAGCAGGATGATGCTCCATGTCATACCTCAAAAGAAATGAAAAACTTCTTCCACAATAATGGGGTTGCTATCCTTGCTGACAGCCCTGGCCATTCTCGAGAACTTAACATCATCGAAAATATGTGGAAAGAAGTCAAATATCGAATTGAACAGCATACTCTTCACACTGAAGACGAGCTGTGGAGCGCAATAAAAAAAGAATTTTATGCAATTCCCAACAGCTTTATTGAAAGACTTTTTGCTTCAATCCCTGATCGCCTTGAAGCTGTTATACGCTCCAGGGGACACATTACAAATTTTGTTTTCTAAGTACTTTTTATTGCATCAATTATTAATTTATGTATATCTTATTTTGAATTTACTTTTTTCGGATTTGCTCATTTGTTAAAATTTTGTCAGGTGGTTGAATACATTCTTCCAATAAAAGTTTATTAATTTTGATTAAAAATTAATAGGCAATTGTTACTCGGAGTATTTTATGGTATTAGACATACAGATTTTCCTTTCTCAATCAAAGTAACACTTATTTAAAATCTTAGGCAATTAATGTTCATTATTTATGCAAAATAGCAAGGTGGTCGAATACATATTTCCAGTACTGTATTTTTTGATATAATTTTATCGCTTTGGCTGACTTTATGAGTGAAGTCAAGCTATGCGAAGCTAGTCTTGTTTCTTTAAATTCTTTAGCTGCTTTATAGAATATTATGCACAGGGTGTCGGTGCATATGCAAGCAGTGTGTAGCAGCACTGTACTGCACCGTTCACAATAATACACTCACGGTAGTTTTCACAAAACTAAAGTTATTGTCAGAAAAAAATAAACATATTTCATTGTTCACGCTGAAGAATAAATATATTTAAATATATTTATTCCCAATATATTTAAATAAAATATACTTTCATACAACCCTGAATATACCCTACTGACTAATCTTAGGATCAGATGTTATTAACAACTGTTAAATCGGGCCAAAAAAGACTTCCACAGTTGTATTTGCTTGTACTGGTACTTGAGCATTTAGGTTATATCGGTCATTTACTTTTACTTATAACTTCAATGAAGAAATCTAAACAAAAATGTTACTATTGTTAAAATGCTTGTATTCAATTATTTTTATTTACATTACATCCCCCTTTGCTTTGTTGAAATTTACAATACCTATTATAATATTATTTTCGTTTTTGTTCAAAAATCATCTTAGAATAAAAATCATCTTTTTTAAAAGTATACTGCCAGATCCAGAACTTGTTGCTGATTAAAATGATATTTTAGTTTTTTTTCATACCACTATTGATGTAAATACTAAAGTGCATAGGCGGCTCGTACGTTTAAGCAAGGCAAGCACTGCATGCCCAACAATTTTTTAATAAATGAATTTAGTTCTTAATTGCATGAATATGTATTTATAAAAATGTACAAATTGCTTTAAAATATAACAACATTCAAAAATCAAGAAAGAATATGAATTGAATATAGAACATAATTCCTGATGTTCTTTAAAAATAATTAAATGATTGCGCCACGCAAGCAAATGCTGTACCTACACTCGCCCAAACGATAAATAGTTTACTTCAACTTACAAAGCAAGCAGTCTGGTCATTGCTTCATATTGAAATATTTCCGTTGTAAAAGACCCACGCGAAATACTTCTATGCTAGACAATAGCCCAAAAGTATACATGATATTTATTATTTAAATCAATGAGAAACATTTCTATGTTCAAACACTACTGGAAACAGAAATATACTTGAGCTTGAGCGAGGGATTTTTTCCTCACAGATTCCTTGTACAATATTTTTAAATATAAAACGGCAGCCATTGCCATTTGTTTTTCCTTTACAGACTTTAGAAAATTTAGAACTGCAACACTAATGTTATTTCTAATATAATATTGCAGATATCTTTCTGAAAAAAAATAAATTTTTCATGGTTTATTATCTACACTAATTTGGTTACATAAAAATATTTGCTTGCCTAAGTTTTGCATGCAAGAGCCGCCCCTACCATGGATCTCTGCAATGTTTACATTTGTGTATACACAAATGTAAACATCGCAGAAATCCATGCCACTGCTAAAGAGCCAAATTAATAAAGCGCTCAGGTGTATTCTCTTTTTTGAACGCTCATTTAACAGTTCTTAAATACGAGTTGCATAAATTTATACTTATTTACTACTAATGTTTGAAATTCTCTAAGAAAGCAAAAAAATATTAAAATAGCCTTTTAAAAAGTTTATTATTTCTATGCTTTTCAAATCTAAGCTTTAAATTATTTATATTTTATTAAGTGAGAAAATCATTTTTACAAATAATAAAATATATTGAAAAGGTGAGTTGCAAAAAATGGGATAGGAATGACTCACCTAAAGGCCAGGGTTGAATTTATAGCTGCACATGCAACACAGAAGCATTTGAAGAGGCCATGATAACAATTTAGTATTGATTTTCTTTTCCCTTGCTCCAATTCATTAAGATCAAGGACTCCTTGCTGATCCAAATTCAAGCTTCAGAATGCAAAATACCCTCTTATAAATTGCAGTAGAGCATTCCAGTATAAAACTGACGACATTGCCTTAGCCTTATTCTACTTGCAGTTTTCTTGATGAAACTTGGTGCTTTTTTCTAAAAATTACTGGACATTCTCAGTCCTGTAGAAATCTTCTAAATATCACCTTATTTTTTGTATGGCATTGTTTTACAACCGGGAGTATGGACTTCCAATTTTTGCAAAATTCTATTATTATTGTCAGTTTGAAAAAAGTAAACAAAATACGTCAGTAAACTAAGTATGATAAGTTCAGGTGATCTTTCATTTTAGTGAATTGAATTATTTTAAACTGCAAAAACCAATATTATGTACATTTTAAAAAAATCTCTAAATTTTCAGATTTGATAATAATGCTGCCACCGCATTTGTGAATGTTTTAATTTGATGGTCCTGATATGAAGAAAAATTGCGCAAAACTTCGTTTTTGTATCACAATCCAATCTCCTCGGTTCTCAAGCCTAAGGTTGCGGAAAAAACCCAGGTAGAATAGGGTTACCAACATCTGCAAAATAGATAAGTAAGGCTTCTCTATATGAACATTGGAGCTAGTAATGGTTCTTTTCCAACTCAGTTTTGATTCTTGAAGAATATGCTTCTTAGCAACACTTAGATTTTTTTGATTTATGTTTGGGGTGCAAAGTGCAATGCACTTTCTGGCAACCAATGGCTACGGCCCTGTCCCACATCCAGCCAAAACAGGGACATTTATGAAATGTAAGGGGTCATTTACCGATTGCTGTTTCATTTTGACAGACGTATCGTGTGTTGTCTGTTATGCTGACGTCACGGTTACAATGTGTGAAAATTACGCCGATATGGCATTTACAACAGGTGCAGATAAGTTGAATATGATGTCGTAAGTTTAAAGCATGTTTACTGTAAATAACTGGAAAACGAATAAAATGGGCACGAGTGTTAGTCCCCCGCCACGTTCTAGCATGCGACGTAATGACCCATATATAGAATTATCAGGTCACACTTGATAGCCTTTGTTCGCCGAGGACGCAATGGCGCTTCCTAGAATGATAATACTGAGGAAGATAATATTATTAACACATTCTGTGTTATTGAAAAAATTTAAATCATTCACTGCCAACTATGGCGCAGAAGATTATATGTACGTCTTAGGTCATAAGGGTTAATAAATGCTATATTTCAATATCAGACCTAGAATTCGATATCCAAACCCCTCTAATCTTCTAAAATATACTTACTAAACCCAATCCGACACGAAAATTTATACCACCAGATTTCGATCTAAACATTATTTAAGTGAAGTTAATAATTTTTACATTTTAATCCGTGTATTTACATTTCGAAAACTAACATACTAAGTTATCAAAATATTACAAAATTATGATAAGAGCAAAAATTTGTCTTAAAAGTGCATACGTTAATTAATTTTATCAATAAACAATTATACCCGTAGCAGAAATCATCCCGACTTGAAAATTTTCTATACTACCCCAACCCAACTCGCACTAACAGAACCTGCTAAATGAGATCAGTTTAATTACAATGCCAAATACCACTCTGGTATTTATCTACCTTCAACTTTGAAGTAGTTGCATTAGCTGCTGATCTTCACGCGTACTCAGTACAAAATTGCATCTGTAGTTTGGAAATGCCTGAATGGTTTTACACCGAATTATATCCCAGATGCCTATTTACCATTAGCTCATTGAATCATGATAGCTTGTCTGATTCTGCTACTATGTTACTTTATCTATCAATCGCTTAGATAGGTCGACGGTTTATTTAATTCGGAATCAGTTTGGTTCGGTTCAACTTTGAGAAAAAAACCGCGGTTCGGATCATGGTTCGGTTTACGTCGGCAAAATCGTATTAAAGGGAGCTTAATTGACAGCTGGTGTACGTGTGAAACGGGCGACTAAAAGCTGCAATTATTGCTCAATGGTTAACACTAGCTGTGGTCATGTGGTGATTTGCACAGTAGAGAAATGATTGATTCAGCGAGCTATGTGCTACGCGTAAGGTCAATAATCACCAGTAATTAAAAACCGTATAAAACCGGGGAGCCTGGTTTGGTTTCAGATTGCACCAAAACCGCGGTTTCAGATCACAGTTCGGTTAATCATCAACCTATGCTCTCGCTAGAGCTTGAACGCTTATTTGTAGCAGTATTCCGGCTTTAACTAAAGATTTGCCTCTTCAGTTGTGCATTTATTTAAGAGAGGTGGATATTCTTGGCCGCTGAGAAGCGATTTTGGTTTATAGTGGAGTATAAATACACACTAACAATTATTAGGTTTGGGAGACCTTTTATAATTTGAATTAGTACTTAATAAAATCAATTAAATGAACTATACACATTAAAACAATCATTATCATTATTTATCGTTAGTTTTTTCTTTTTCATTTGAATTTTATGCTTCTAATTTACATATTAAGTCTCAACTAGAGATATTTAGCGCCATCAGCACCATTGTTAACTATTGGTACTAGAACAAAAGACAGCATTTATATAGAATTCAGTCAAGCTTCAGAAACTGAGTCATTTGAAGTGTGCATACACGAAACTGGAGGTGGAGCATGCGTATATGAAACTAAAGCAAGTCCACAAACATTGAGTTCTTTAACTGCAAGTACAGCCTACACAATATCAGTTAGAGCTATTTTCAAAGATTTACCTAGTGCGTCGGTTGACAATGCTTTTACATACACAGGTAAGTAACATTATTACATAAACTAGGATTATTATATTATTTGACTTTCTTAAATACAAGTAAAAACTTCTGCAAAAATAAGAGAATGTTTTTTAAATTGTACATTGGAAACACTATAAATTCTTATATTTATTGTTAACTCTAGAAATGTCATTGAGATTTTGGATTGTGAGTGACTAAGCTTTCACAGCTAAGTTAAGCAAAAGTGCAAGCCAGTTAACCCATTTTTTAAAGGAAATTTAACCACATGAAGTTTTACTTATTATCGTTGTATTTAATAAAATTTAGATAAAAACGAGTTTTTACATATAATTAACTACATTAGTTAATCAAATGTTAACAGGAGATTTACAAACAAAATTGCAAACTTCCAATTGGTATTACTCTACAAATTTGACAATGAAAAATATATTTTTGTTGACTTCAAGAAAATGCAAACGAGTTGAATTAGGGGAGAATGTAAAGTACTCATTAGGCAGCATCATTTTATAGAACAGTTAATGCTGTATTGAAAAGTTATAAATCCTTATCTACTCATTTTCAGTATTATTTTTAATGTTAAACAACATAGAAAGTAATTTTTTAAGAGTTAATAAAAATGCTACTTAAAGACTGGCACAAGAGTTGCAAAAACAATCTACAACTTATGTAGCTACCGAACAGCCCTTTAAATGCTCTCCAATGCTTTCGAGAAATTTAAGCTAGACGTTTAGGGAGTTATTATATTTCTTTAATTAGTGTGTATGCTGAACTTCAGGGTATTCATTTGACTTTTTAACCAAGTTTGAATTATGCCAACATTAATTGACAAATTAGTTTTCTTATGGAAAACTGTCAAAACATACGTTGTTGATCAAGTTTAGGATATATAACCAGAACAATGGCCTACAGATGCTGCAACCACTCCATGGCTTAATGGAGAAAGTAAAATTTCATCATGGTGTAAAAAATTTCACATTAACTCAAATGGGATTATCGCTTCTTTTGAAGATGTACTCAAGTTCATCAATGATCTACTTTGAAATTGATTGCTCCAGGTTATCTCAATAAAATTTGCTGAAGCAGAAATATGATTATCTCAATTGAATTAAATTCACACATCTCTAAGAAGTGATTTATTAATTTTAAATGTATCGGCCTTGTTGCAGATGACCATAAATGCCCTCTACCTCATCAAGTTAATCTGAACATCACAACTNATGGTAATCATCATTGTCTATTGTTAGAGTTTTCTCCAGTTGGTCTTCATCCTATATTGTGATTGCATTTATGCTCTTATTGGTGTGTCTTGCTTAAGGTGTACAATACTGCCTGTACAGTTCATGATGAGTACCATGCCAATTTGTTTGTTTACCACACATAAGTTCACTGGTATCATTACTCTCCTATTGATTATTCCTATTTGATCATGTATCATTATATTATTTCTGTTATTGTCTGTTATCTTGATCAAATGGTATTTCTATTGGTTGGAAACAGTTGCACATTTCCCTTCAGTTTGAAACTGACTGTTTCTTTAGGTTTGAACTTGTTTGAAGTTGATAACAATTCTTCCTGAACTTTGATAGTTTGGATTTGGAAGTTGTGGCATTTTTTGAAAATCACTCACCAAAATTGTTTTGTATGGCAGTGAGTTTCTCTATGTGTTGATTACCATCAGAGTGTGTAGAAAGACTGTAACTTTAATCCTTAGATAAACTTTCTCTAGACTCCCTTTTGTATCCATATAATCTGATGCATTAGTAGGTCTGTGTTTTGCTTTTCCTATTGACTCTCATTCATAACCCAGTTTGTTTGCACTCATTTGTGATCACTGATACTACAGCACCCATATTGACAGAGACTTTCAATACTGCCCTATTGTGGATAGTATATTGGCCTCCAACAGGTCTGTCAATAGCAAGATGAGTGTTTGGTTTATAGTTTGACTGCTCTTCTTCATCCATGACTATTTCTGTTAACACTTCTAGTTCCTCCAATTTGGATAGGTCATCCTCATTATAGAAGCATTCAACATCCTATATTACATTTATTTGTCTGTAGCATTATTCCTTTTGGAGGCTTTTCAGCCTGCATTTGTGGCATTGTGTATAAGTTTTTCATAATGTTTTTATAGTTCTGTCTTTAGCTTTTATTCTTATTATTCATGGCATGATATTCTTGTCTTAAGTTTTCACCTCAGCTATCTCTATTTTCACTGTAGAGTTCTTCTGTATCATCCTCAGATTTCTTGCTATCAATTATTCTTTGATCAAGTTTTTGTTTTCAAACTTGATGCTTAGTGACAATGCTTTGCTTATCAGTGTTTCTAAGGGTTTTGCATGTCACCTTTTAGTTCAAATGCATGTTTTAGATCATCTGGTAGTCCTTTAGAAATATGTGAAAAAATGTCATACTTGCTAAAGGAGCTCAGTTTCAGCATCTGCTCCACCTGCTGCANTTCTGTCCGCATTTTTACAGATTCTTCAAAACGAACTAGTGTTGTTTCCTTACTTATGATTTAATACGTATTATATTTATGGTAATTTTAAGCCTATTAAATATTTCTTCATGTATATTTCCATTATGCCCTATATTAAGTTTTGAATACTACAAACAGTTCCAATCATTTTCACTACAATATTGTATGAACGTATAGGGTAGATAATTTTCTTGAAATGGCATAAATATTTATATCTCCTTTATTTGGTGGAGCTTTCGGATTTTGAATATATAAGTAGAAATATAGACTAGAATCCCATGCCACATGACTTTTTGACCTTGGTGGGCATATCTGGCGTGACTATGATGCAATGGTGGACTTTGACCATCTGGTGTTGTAAGGTTGTCTATCTCTGACGTCGTTGAAATACATATTGTTCAAAATGCAACCATTTTTTATACTTTTATACACATTAAATAATCATTGAAATTCTTTCTATAAGCAAAAAAGTTCACGTTTCGGGTAAAAGATTGAATCAAATATTTCAAGTAAAAATAATTAAAATAAAATATATACATGCTTCCACAGACGCATACTCTTGCCATACAGAGAAAACGAACATTTATAAATAATAAATATATTTACAAAGAAAACTTAAAAATGCACTAATAAATGATGATAAGGATCATATATGATTCATCTACAGTTCAATAAATATTAACAATATTCGTCATAACTTTATGTTGGGATGGGAATGCTGTAGGAAACATACGCAATGTGTATTCGCACGTTATGAATTTCTCACAATAGTATCTAAATTAATAATTAATAAACAATTCAAACGAGGTGACGTTCTCAGCAGAGAACATATGACAATTAAAAGGTTAAACAAATGCAGTTAAAAATGTGTATTAACAAACAAACGACGTTTTTATTTATGATGAAGTATATAATTAATTTAAAATCGAATGGTAAACTTGCAGTAATTCGTTAAAATAAAATTGATTGGGTTTTAAAAGAAATATTTGTAAAATTAACTAGAAATAATATTGCAAATAGCGTTAAGAATCAAAACAATATGAAATTTAATTATAAAAATAGCTCACTATAAAGTTGGAAATCTTTCAGCGTATATCTCATTTTTTCAGCAAAGTGAAGCTCGATTATACCGGCTGTGTATATTCATACGTTACAAAGTTGCACTATTTCACAGACAATGTTAACATTACATAATTTTCTATCTATATCCCATTGCTCAAATGTCAAATGTATTGAAACGTAAAGATTAATATCTAGCAAATCAATAACCTAGCTATCTCAAACTATATAAACATGGAATTTTAAATATGGACAATATGTACAAATAACTAGTTAAACTAGTAAACACGAAAACAGTGAGCTTGCCGATACCAAGAAACAAGTACCTGCCGCCACAATATATTTTATTTTAAGAATTATTTTTACTTGGAAATATTTATCGATTCAACTTGAACTTTTTGCATATAGAAAGAATTTCAATGGTTTTAAAAATTGATTATTTAATTTGCATAAAAAATTGTTACATTTTGAAAAATAGATTGCAAATTAATTT
Source organism: Hofstenia miamia (assembly GCA_900660155.1). Classification (NCBI taxonomy): domain Eukaryota; kingdom Metazoa; phylum Xenacoelomorpha; order Acoela; family Hofsteniidae; genus Hofstenia; species Hofstenia miamia. The sequence continues at coordinate 933,117 of CABFPE010000101.1, forward strand.
TGTTTGTCAAAAAAAACAGAATATATTCTAATAACGGCAGAGATGGACAACCTGACACCGCCAGACAATCAAGGTCCACAAATACATCCTAGTCACGCCAGATATGCCCACCAAGGTCAAAAGGTCAAATGTGGCAATGGCTTTTAGTCTGTATTACGTACATATTCGTTTATAAAATAAGAGTATTTAACACCAAAGTTCTCAGTAATTTTCTAAAATTAGAATTTTTACACAGGTTTAAGAAAGTATTTTTTTGCATTAATATTTCGAAAATTGGGTTGAAACCCCTTAAAAATACTTGTATCCCATCATTATTATTTTCTAAGCCTCTGCTAGGGTAGCTCTTAAACTTAGCTTTTTGAATACATTTTGATTAGATTTGGAATAGGAGTGGAAAAATTGAATTTTTATATTTCATTATCTTTGATATTTACATCTAAACAGGGCACATTCTTCATTCAATTTTATTGTCTATTTTCTAGCCCTTGTGTGGACTATCCCCACTCATTGAATAGTTGAGAGCCTATCCCTCAAGATAAGAGTTTTTTTATCAATATATAATCCATGCTTCTGCCATACTTCACGCACTTTTCTCTTAAGTTTGAAGGTCAAGGCAAACATGTAATAGCCATATCAGAGGTCATTAACGCTAAGTTTGTTGTTAAACAACTAGGGTTTTATATACTTTCTTAGCATTTCCATAGACATATAGAAATAATTCGGGGGCATATTTCTACTGAAACCCATTTAGTTGGGGCTCATTATAGGGGTTAGAAAAACAGGAGCTGATTCTCGTTCTTTTCTGAGAGGTCAGTGACCTACAGAGTTTCCCTTTTTTTCTCGCTTTCATCTACACTAAGTACATAAGGAATAAGAGCGAAAAAGATGAGGAAAAAATGTAAAAAATAGACTTTTCATATCCAAAGGAAGTTTAGTCATTGNTTGAGAGCCTATCCCTCAAGATAAGAGTTTTTTTATCAATATATAATCCATGCTTCTGCCATACTTCACGCACTTTTCTCTTAAGTTTGAAGGTCAAGGCAAACATGTAATAGCCATATCAGAGGTCATTAACGCTAAGTTTGTTGTTAAACAACTAGGGTTTTATATACTTTCTTAGCATTTCCATAGACATATAGAAATAATTCGGGGGCATATTTCTACTGAAACCCATTTAGTTGGGGCTCATTATAGGGGTTAGAAAAACAGGAGCTGATTCTCGTTCTTTTCTGAGAGGTCAGTGACCTACAGAGTTTCCCTTTTTTTCTCGCTTTCATCTACACTAAGTACATAAGGAATAAGAGCGAAAAAGATGAGGAAAAAATGTAAGAAATAGACTTTTCATATCCAAAGGAAGTTTAGTCATTGACCCATTGGCTGTTAAAANTGCCTGTTATGCATTTATATTCTTACATATGGAATGAACTCTTGCAAGTGAATTATGTGAAAATGCTGTGTTTCTGCTGTAAACCAAGCCTACGTTTTAATAATGTTCATTAAGTAACGAAAATCAGTGCTTTAAAATTTTAATAATTTTATAGTTCTATCACTCTTTCTTGCTAATTGAACTTCTGGGCATGCAATTGCTTTGTAGACATGCAAATTCAAGAAATGATCATGCAAATTGAACTAATGGTAATGGAAATTGAATTTTTAGCATAACTATGGTATTCTATTCTCCTCATGGATAAAAATACATCCATACGTTCTCTACCGCTACCCACTCAATTTTATCATCAAAAATGACTGCAGTGATTTTAACAAATGATTCTATTATATAATAATAGCATCGATTTTGACAAAATACGAAATCGAATGAAAGCTTCATTAAGAATTTTTCTATGAAGTAAGCCAAATAGTGATTGAAGAAAAAAATTCAATATTTCAAATCCTGAAGCTCCATACAGTGTGCATATTGTCTTTTTACATTATTTAATTTGCACAGTGCTTGTTGTACATTATTAACTTTCGAAGTAGAATTGTCAATGACTGAAGTTCTTATCAGAATGTTGATTAAATATTCTGTGAGTTTAACACAAGCAAAATTGATTAATTATTGTGNCATATCCAAAGGAAGTTTAGTCATTGACCCATTGGCTGTTAAAATGATTATCCCATGGGAAGCCCTAGAAAAAAATATACATGTATATGGGAAATAATTATTTTAAACATTATCATAGACAATTGTATGCTAGCAGCAAGAATTGAAATCAATGCATTGCCATATGAACCACCTAATTAAATATAGGTATATGTTGTGTGGTCTGGAATTTTAATTATTTAGCGATCCGTAGATATTAAAGCATATCTGATATCAGATAAATTCGAGAAATTGTTTTAGCTCCTACGGCACCTACCATAGCTATTACTAGCCAAACTCATGACACGATTGGCTTCACTATCACTCCAACATCGCCAACTCCTACTTTTCAAGCATGCATATACAAATCAGGAGGAACGTGTACATTAGTACCTAAAAGCAGTTCAGACACATTTGCTTCTTTAGATTCTAGTGAAACTTATACAATAGAAGCACAAGAAGTTTATGAAACAATATCTAGTGATTCGACCTTCCAAACACCGATATATACTGGTATGCCATTGAAAATGTAGCTTATATATATATATNTGTCAATGACTGAAGTTCTTATCAGAATGTTGATTAAATATTCTGTGAGTTTAACACAAGCAAAATTGATTAATTATTGTGCGTTTACTATGTTTAAATGCTATTCTACTAGAAGGCAACCATTAATATCTCTCTATGATATTTTGTGTTCCAAGGTTCTTATTNAGTCCTCATACATTTTCCTCATTACCCTCTAGTAGTGCGGGTTACACAATACAGGTTTTCGGGATTTATCAATCTCTAGATGGTGAAGTGGCCATCGGATCCCCAGCATATACAGGTGGGCTTTTTTATTATTTTGAATATATATATACATTTAAAAAATAATTGCCTGTTATGCATTTATATTCTTACATATGAAATGAACTCTTGCAAGTGAATTATGTGAAAATGCTGTGTTTCTGCTGTAAACCAAGCCTACGTTTTAATAATGTTCATTAAGTAACGAAAATCAGTGCTTTAAAATTTTAATAATTTTATAGTTCTATCACTCTTTCTTGCTAATTGAACTTCTGGGCATGCAATTGCTTTGTAGACATGCAAATTCAAGAAATGATCATGCAAATTGAACTAATGGTAATGGAAATTGAATTTTTAGCATAACTATGGTATTCTATTCTCCTCATGGATAAAAATACATCCATACGTTCTCTACCGCTACCCACTCAATTTTATCATCAAAAATGACTGCAGTGATTTTAACAAATGATTCTATTATATAATAATAGCATCGATTTTGACAAAATACGAAATCGAATGAAAGCTTCATTAAGAATTTTTCTATGAAGTAAGCCAAATAGTGATTGAAGAAAAAAATTCAATATTTCAAATCCTGAAGCTCCATACAGTGTGCATATTGTCTTTTTACATTATTTAATTTGCACAGTGCTTGTTGTACATTATTAACTTTCGAAGTAGAATTGTCAATGACTGAAGTTCTTATCAGAATGTTGATTAAATATTCTGTGAGTTTAACACAAGCAAAATTGATTAATTATTGTGCGTTTACTATGTTTAAATGCTATTCTACTAGAAGGCAACCATTAATATCTCTCTATGATATTTTGTGTTCCAAGGTTCTTATTTGCTATTTTATGCTGTTACTATATTTTTCTTTATGGGTTGAACTCCATGAATTTTTAATGTTCTTATACATGTGCAATACGTGACTTCTAGTATAAACATATGTTTCAAATGTTTTCAGCACTTCCAATCCCAACCTCCAAAATTTATTACAAATGTTACAGTGATTTTTAGGAGATGCGGAGTATGAATCTCTTTAAGTGATGAAGAAATGGGCATTAGTAATCAGGCTTGTTGTTGGACAGCTTTTTTGTGTCCCATTCCCATCCCACGTCAGACTTGTCCCATCGCATCCCAAGCGTCCCACAACTATTCACCGACAGAATGTGACACCAAGAAACGCCCCTATGAAAACGAACGTATTTCCCGCCCTACATTGCTAAACAGGCATAAGGCGGGATTACGCAAATTTATTAATGTGATGGAGCTAAATTTGAGAAACATTGGTTCACACTTATTCGAATAGAGAATTGGCCGGCCCAGTAGTTGAAGAAGACGGATAGCCTACCTGCCTGTGCATGGATATACACCATAACACAACATTAGTAATTAATTATAGATACGAAAATTATGGAGGAATTTTACTAAATTACAAACACATAGTAACTTCTCTATCCTCTCTAACAAGTAATATATACAACAACATGCAGCATTCGTAATATTTCATTATTCATAAATTACCTCTATTCTCTACACGTGTTTTCATTCTTAACTCACATTAAAATCTAAATTTGAAAGCATTTTTGAACTAAAATCTTATGAAAAATATATTTTCAAACTTAGATATCAATATTTAATTATCTTAATTTTTAAAGTTAGGGAACATAGAAATGTTAGTTTCTCAAAATATTGTTTTATGCTGATAAGTCCATTTGATACAAAAGTGCCGAAATATTCTGAAAAAAAGTTGTTGAAGGACAATGAGAAAGAAGGTGTTTAGAACACCGTTTCAACCCGTGTTTAAAACATTATATGTTTTTTCCAGGCAACGCTGTATATACATATATTCAGAGAGGAAATTTCGGCAAAATTTCGTCCCAATACTAGTCCCATGGGATGAGTGGGACAGCTTTCCTTGTCCCATCCTATCCCACGCTACAAACTCTGCAATTTGTTCTGAACAAACTTAGGGTGCAGCCCCTGCTGAAGACGAAAGTGTGACAGTTTTACCTTCTCTAAAAGCTCGGATAACCATCCAGAACATTTTCTGACACACTTTGTGAATTACACTTTTGCATGATTTAAATTGCATAGGATATGGAAGCATTGTCGTTTTTTGTTAATCAAATGATGTTGATACTAATTCGTCAATACACATCTATGAACAGAAAATTGAGAGAACCAAATATATCTATGAAATAGCTGATGACCTCTATTGAATTTCAGTTGGCGAAGAGACTTTATAATCAACACATCATTGTTGATTTGTTTTGGAACACCAAATGTAGAATTAGGCTTTTTCTGGCAATTGAGCACATATAAATGTAGGCACAACTTAACTAACATGGAATTCAATTGTAAGCATGCAGCAATTTGAGGGAAGGCTACAACATTACTGATGACAACTTTTTTGCATTTCTATCAGTGCGCAGACATGCATCAACAGGAATATCCTGCATCATAATAATTACCCTAGTGAAAAAGGTTGAAATATTTGGCAAATAAATTCCAAATCAGTTCCAAATTCTTGGATTTTACTTGCAAATCGGTTTGAAAGATTTGGCAATTATTAGCAAACTTTCCAAATTTTGGGCTAAGAGAATTTTTAAGAATTTATGAAATACATTAGTCAATCACTCATTCACTTATGCAAATTTTATAACTTTCAGCAGCTTTAATTATTTAATACACCAGTTGAACATAAAAATGTAGAAGATCACAAATGATAATACTAGTACATAACTCGAAGAGTTGTTATCTAGAATTCACAAATACCGAAATGATTTCCTATGATAAACTGGTACAGAAGGTTTTTTACAAAAAGAACAATGCAAACAAAAATTAAAAACATATTATCAGGTACCTAGGATGAAATCTCGTGCAGTTACTGAAGGTACTTTGGACTCACCTTCATTATGTTTATTAATGTTAAATGATTTGGGCGGTTGCCTTCAAAATAACTTCTTTATAAAATCAAAAACAAAATTATCAGGTACCGAGGATGAAATCTCGTTGAGTGACTGAGGGTACTTTGGACTCACCTTCCGCTTTAGTGAAATATATTTATTTTGGTTAATTCTAATTTTTTACATAGAAGTAGGAAGCCAATCACAATTGAAAAAGGCACACAAAATGATAGACAAATAGTATCTATCACTAATACAGCTTGATGCGGAGGAGTGAATTCTGCTCCGGGGGAATAATTAAATCGAGATAATGCGGCTACTAAAGCGGAGCACGTCCGAACGCCCTTAATGCGGCTAGCCGCATCATTCGCTTTTTACCGGATCATCCGCCTCGTGTGAAAGGCCCTATCGAGTGCTCGGGCTTTACTTTTAAGCAGAAAAACAACCCGTTCACATTAAAAAAACAATGTGAGAATTATTGTTTGCCTGAATTTGTTTATTATTGCTGAACAAACTATGTGAACATTGGTAGAAATTATGAATACAAAACGTTTTCGGCAGATGCCGAAAATTTCAGGCATTTTCAAAAATGGCATGTTTTCGGGCAATTTATCTTGGTTATCATAGAAAATTGTATGCTGGCAGCAAGAATTTAATCAATGCATTGCCATATGAACCACCTTATTAAATATAGGTATATGTTGTGTGGTCTGGAATTTTATTTATTTAGCGAGCCGTAGATATTAAAGCATATCTGATATCAGATAAATTCGAGAAATTGTTTTAGCTCCTACGGCACCTACCATAGCTATTACTAGCCAAACTCATGACACGATTGGCTTCACTATCACTCCAACATCGCCAACTCCTACTTTTCAAGCATGCATATACAAATCAGGAGGAACGTGTACATNACATATTTAATGCCACTGTTGACACTGGAGCTGCTGCCTACATCATCAGTGACAAATGCTGCTGAGGGCTGTGTTTCAGCCGAGAATCCTTAGATCCATCTTGTGTCAAACTCATTGATGCTTCAGGAAACCCTCTCTCCCTCAAAGGGAAATTACGGGATGCTTTGATTAGAATTCATGCAGAACCATTTGAGGTGGATCTTCTGGTCATTGATACTTCAGATCACTGACTCCCTTACGACCTCATATTGGGAAATGATTTCCTAGAAAGGAACTCTTGTGTAATCAATTATAAGAATAACACAATAGCCATTAAAGATCAGGAGGCCACCCAACTCACTACCATCCCTGAGAAGGAGATCATTTTTAATCTAAGCATATTTTTTGGAATTTTTTCGACGAACTATCATAATCTTTATCAAACGAAATTTTATTTGGAATAATGTGAAAAGATTTTAGAAGTAATCATAAATTATAGATTCAAATAAATATAGTTGAAAATCGACATGTATTTTTCATTTTTCTTTTCCACTATTTGTATTTGTCTAAATTTATGCTATTCAGTCTTAGTTCTAAACTTTCCATTTACGCATAAAAGACCAACTTAAAATATTTAGCACCATCAGCACCAACGATATCTATTGGAACACAGACAAAGGATAGCATTGGAATCACTTTCGTTGAAGGTTCACAATCTACTTCCTTTAAAGCATGCATATTTCTAATAAGTTCAGGATCGTGTACGTATGGAACTGCATCAAGTCCTCACACATTTTCCTCATTACCCTCTAGTAGTGCGGGTTACACAATACAGGTTTTCGGGATTTATCAATCTCTAGATGGTGATGTAGCAACCGAATCCCCAGCATATACAGGTGGGCTTTTTTATTATTTTGAATATATATATACATTTAAAAAATAATTGCCTGTTATGCATTTATATTCTTACATATGAAATGAACTCTTGCAAGTGAATTATGTGAAAATGCTTTGTTTCTGCTGTAAACCAAGCCTACGTTTTGATAATGTTTATTAAATAACGAAAATCAGTGCTTTAAAATATTAATAATTATTAAACAAATACTGATCTAACTCATCGCTTGATTTGAGAAAGATCCAAGACATTAAGTAATACCAATGAATTTCTGTTTTCCCTATCAGCAAATGATTAATGTTAATGAACATTTTATTGAACAAAAATCCATAACCTCAAATCATAGTCAAAGTTTCGCGTCGGGTCGGGTTCGAGTAGTAAATATTCTGATCGGGTCATGTTCGTTTCCATATTTGCCTGATATTGTCATTCTCTACAATTGAGTAGGTATATGTCTACAAATTGAACATTAAGATGTGCCATATCGTGGGTCTGGAGCCAAAGTGTAATAGGTGTAAAATTTAAGTATTGAGATATACATGTTTTGTGTTTAGTGAATCCCGCAGAAGGTCTTTTTGTGTGCACATGTTACACTTTTGCAGAAGATAAAAACCCAAACTGAGGTTTTAGAAACAAAGTAAGACATGAAATCTGATCAAAGAGCCAAAAAAGTAAAAACGTGAAAATGTGACTTGTTACAGTTTTGCTCCGGCCCACGATATATTATTTACAATGTGTTAGAAAAACTTTACGATTAAGCATATCCAAAACCCAAATGTTACACAAAATTGACAAAATCCGATATTTCAATATTGCCTATATGAAATTTTCTGAAGTTACAATGCATTATATAGGACCAATGAAAATCGACAAAAATTTTTTCATCAATTCAACTTTTGAATAATCTAGTGATAATAAAACAACCCCAAAGTAGACCTACAATCCCACAGTAATATCTCCTGAGGTAATAAATGAAATCGAATAAACACTTAAATGTCCATTTCCTACTATGATTTTCACAAAGATGTCTTAATTCATATTTTACCAAAAATTAACAAATAACCAAGCAATGACTAGATAAATCAATATTCCATAAGAGTAAATTTAAGTACTTTACGCCGTATACCTACAACTACACCACCTTACTTAGCATTGAAGGAAAACTGGCAGGCCAGTTTCTCTAAGTTAAATAATTATTAAAAAAGAATTTCGATAAAATCGGACATGATTCCTAAGGCTACAGTTAGACTAGGTGATTGGTCACCCGTGCTCTGTCAGATTTTGGTAAAATCGCACGTCTAACCACCAGGAGAATTAGCGATGTCACGTGATTTTGTCACTTTTCTTTCTACTAATCACGTAGTCTAACCGTGGTCTAAGCCGTTTGAAGTGGTCAAGTGCTAAAATAATGTATGCGATTGTTTGTTGTTTTTCCCAATTATAAATTCTATTCTCAGTTTTTTTGCTATTCTACATGTATGTTATGTTTTTCCGAATAATTAAATCACGATAATCTTCAGAGCGAAACCATTTTTTCTGTTGTTGAAATAGATAAATTTGCTTAAATATTATTTTCTTATTATTCCAAGCTTTATGCAGCATGCATAATGTTGGATTGTGAACGAGATATATTGGGTTAAAAAACGTTATATCACGTTTTTGTTTCATGACCAGACTGTTACTAAATGTTAAAAAATATTTTAGCACCCACAGCACCAAATGTAATTATTGGAATTGTCACTGCAAATAGCATTACTCTTTCATTCACTGAAACATCTACAACTGATACTTTTGAAGCATGTATATACCTATCATCTGGATCGTGTTCATACACAACTATTGCAAGTCCCTATACATTTTCCTCATCTGCTAGTAAAGATTACACTGTAGATGTCAAAGCTGTTTATCAATCGCTAGATAGTGAAGTGACTAGAAACTCCCCAGTATATACTCGTAAGTTTCTAATTATTGTTAATAGCACTATTTTATTTGCTATATATAATATATATATATATGGTGTCCCAAAAAGATGTATACACACTTTAAATAATTGTAAACCAGGTGTTTNTTTATGAAACAATATCTAGTGATTCGACCTTCCAAACACCGATATATACTGGTATGCCATTGAAAATGTAGCTTATATATATATGTATATAAATATATATATAATAAAAGAACATATGTGGAGTCATTTTAATTCAGAAATATTTTTACATGCATGCCAACCAAAAACAAATAATTTTGAAATAATCATTAAGCATCAAGAAACAAAAATAGNNTTGTTTAATGTTCAACATGTAAAAAAATACAAACTACTCTTCTGTCTGGATCATCGTCATTAAGAGCATGGACTAATCTTGGAATGTAACTTTTCCATTTACAACCTTTCATGATGCGATGGACAGATGATTTTGAAATACCTACCTCACGACTGGCTTGCCGCACAGACTTTCTTGGACTTCGCTGAAGCGTTTCAAGTACTCTTTCTTCCTTTGTAGGACTTGTCGATGTACGTGGTCTTCCGGAATGCTTTCTGGAGACGTTCTAAACAGTTCTATTAGCTTCAAACTTATCTCTAATTCGAGTGATGGTAACTCGTGTTGGTGGTTCTTTTTGAAACATCCTCGTAAACTGTCTTTACACTTCTACTGCGTTTTCATGCTTCCAGTAACATTTTAAAATGAATTTTCTTTCTTCAAAGTTGTGTCTGGTTGCCATCATTTGGATCGATGGGTTTAATCTGCAAAGAAAAAACAAAATTTTGAGTTATCAGCTGATAAAAGGTGTATACATCTTTTTGGAACACCCTGTATACATTAGACTTCTTAAAAGGCTCTGCTTTGTTTACATAATTCAAAATGAATGTTTTTATTGTTAAGTTTATTGTTTGCGGTGTTAAATCGACAATATAATCAATGTATTAGGAACATAAACCAAGCATCGGTGTAATAATTTTTTCTTAAAACCAAAGATTGTCAATTATATAAAAACAACCTGCCTACAAGAAACAGGTCAACAATTAATAAAATAACAATGTAATAAGAATAAACAACTACTAATTTTTTTAACATGGGGTAAGATTATGGTTAGGGTACTATTTAGCTTAAAGTTAGTGTTGTATTTAGGGTTGTCTTGGGTTAGGGTTAGGGATATAGTTAGGGTTATCCTTTGGGATATGGTTTGGGTTAGGGTTAAGGTTATAATTATTATTTTGATAAATTAGCTTATTTTTGCAAAAATCGCAAAAGTACAAAAATTTTATTTTGGTGGGATTTTTTTCAAATCGGGCCCGTCGTAGCAACCTAAACTGATTGAACTTAATTTCACTTTTGGATTCATTTTGGATTATGACCAAACATCATTTATTTGTTTTTTATTGCTTTTAAGTTAAAAATTGTTTCCTTCGGGGAATCACTCTCAAGTTTTTCCACAGACTCCGAATCTAAGTTTTGAATAAATCCACCTCTAAGCACTCTAAAAACTCAATTTACGTAATTTCAATAAGCTGCAAGTATTATACTAGCAAGTTGCAACATTTGTGGCGGTATTTGAACAATACCAAATAGGGGTTTACATATATGTATATATGATTCACACATTTCAAAATTCCACAGGAACCTACAAATGGACGGTTACTCGAAAAACCGATTTCAGGTTTCTCTATGCTAATTAATTATTGATTCCAACAATCATTGAATTGAGTTTTGATTAGTGATGAGCACATAGAGGGTTTATAATGCCGCACCCGTCAATCAAAATATAAATTTTTTATACAACTAACTTCACTTGTATCATAGTTCAACATTATTACTACTACTACTACTACTACTACTACTACTACTACTCCTACTACTAAGCTTTATTAAGCTGTAGATAAATATACAATGATATAGAATAACATAAATATAAAAAGCATTTTAATATTTACAAAAATTAAATGATTTTTTGGAGTCACTGCCTAAACATAAAAATAATCGTTTACATCCATTACTTTCATATGAATTTTCTAAAATTCATAAAGAATATCGTACATTTTCTTTTTGCTAATTCTCGGATTTCCAAAGAAATCAAGGTTGTATTTCTGAATTAAATAATTCGCAATGCAGCAAATTCTATTAAAGTACCAATGATCACTAGTATTTTTCTTTGTTTTCTTTATAAAAAACAGTAGAATTTTAGTATACTATACCCAGATCACTCTTTATTTAAGGGTATCAGGCAGTTTAAATCAATTGATGCGGAAACTTTTTAAAATTTGAAATCGAATTGCTGCTATTGTTATAGTTAAATAACCATTTCTTGTATTATGATGTTATGTAAGATAATTTTATTTAAGAAAAATTTATAAAGTATTATATATTTTTTTTACAGAGAAGGATGCTTTCCTGTTGCTTGAAAATCCAATGCTTTTTCATCCTAAACCTCATCAGTGAATTAACTTTGCAATAACAATTTGTGCATCAACATTTGGTTCTTTCTTCATTAACTGTATATGATTAACTTACTATGCTTATTGCAACCATATTTTGGAATTATTTTTTGCCTCCTTCGACGCCTACTGTAAACATTGAGATTCAATATGACCAAGATGTCAACATGTACTTCTTCGAAACACACATGTACTTAAAGGCTTCTGTTGCAGTAATATTTTTGGATAAAATTGATTTTTATATTGCATAAAAAATAAATACTTGAAAATAAACGAGAGAATAATTATAATTCTATTTCTGAATAATTTTATTAATGAAATGGTCATGCTATTTATCACATTTTCTTCTTTTATACCTAATCAGGGTTAAAAACATTATTTAGCTCCATCGGCACCAACTGTAAATATTCAAAGTCAAAATGAGGATAGCATTGTCATCACAATCACTGCAGGATCTGCATCTGACACTATTAAAGCATGCATATACCCAACTGCTTCTGGATCATGTTCATATGCAACTGTAACAAGTCCTCATACTTTTTCCCCCTTAACTACTAGTGAAAATTACACAATTGATGTCAAAGCGGTTTATCAAACTCTAGATAGTGAAATAATAAGCATGCAAGCAACTACAGGTAAATAATAATAGTAATAATAATGATATATATATATATATATAAACATTGTATTACATTGTATTGTATTGAATCCACGCTTTACTTCCAGTCCATTGCACAAAGTGCATTGCAAAACGGAAAATTGTAAATATTAAATAAAATCATTGCTATAAGAATCGGGAGAGAGTTCCATTATTAAGGCATTTTAACGCTGCTGGCAAAAAAGTTTTACTATGTCTTGCATCTTTCTTCATTCTAGAATGACATGAGTGTTGCGTTTGGAGAACATCTTTTTTCATGCAGATGATGATCACATTTATTACAAATTTTCCAAGCATATTTTGGTTAAACAGTTTACTAAGAAAAAATAATTTAAGTGGCTTTCCCAAAAATGTTTTGTTGTTTACGTTAATATCTGGTACCCAGACAACAGAAGCGGAAGTGTATGTCAGTTTGATGTATGCCCTGAAAATCATCCATTGCTTAGCCTTTGACAGTAATTCAATAAAATGCGACATTGATAGTACTGAAGGCAAAGCTTTATTAACGATATAGTCCACATGATCATTCCAATTTAATCTTTGTTTAACTTAATACCGAGATTTATTATTTGAGTAGCAGTCAGACGTGCTAGGTTTTTACATTTAATTGTTGTTTAATAATGGCAACATTTTTTTCATTTTTTGATATTAGGATACTTAAAAACTAATAGACTTGTGCATAGTAGTTAGTACTTAAAGTTTTTCACATTAACGTTGTCTCTTCGTTTTTGCTGGTACTCTTAAAGTTTGAATTCCTAATTTCCTAATATAACTGTTAGGATCTAGCTTCTAACTTAACATTTCTGACATTTGCATTGCACTTTTATTCACCGCAAAATGCGTGGTAAAATTATTTCCTTCTAAATTCAAAAAATTTTGTTTCAAAATTCCTGGAAAAAATTCCATAGAAAAAAAATTGCGTATTTCTTCAATTATCAAAGCAAACTGTATCTTAATCATTTCACATTATTGGGTCATTAGCAAAACCAGGGCGCGCTTCTAAAGCAACGGATCGTGCCCAAACAGATTTAGCCCGTCTTTCCAGAATTTGCCCACATTCGACGTCAAAACTTTTGAAAAGTGATTGGAGCCATTGATACTTGGTGCTTGATTCCACAATTAAACAAATATGGGCTTTATGGTCGCAGAGCGCTCCGAAAACCACTTTTATTACGCAAAAATATAAACTCCGACAGGGCAAGGTTAATATCTTCGAATAAACGTTGTGTGCAACACTCAGGAAGACATTTGCAGTTTGTCAGAAGGCCGAAATTATTTAAAATCCAAGATTTATCAAATAAAGTTCAAGATGGTTCCACACAATTGATGGCTTTTGCGCTTTGAAAATTTGTCAGGATGGATGGGAATATGACTTGAAGTAAATATTTTAAAGATCCATGTACATTCTCTGCTAGATGAAAACAGCATGTTCCAACAGAACAATGCATATGCATATGCCAGAAGTCATGACGTACATGGACAAATCTGGGATTATGTTAATAAATGACTGGCAAGCAAGATTACCTGATCTTAATATCATCGAAAACTTATTGGAAGTTCTAAGAAGTCGAAATGGAGGAATCAAATTCGAAAATTTTTATCTATTGTAGCAAAATCTTGAATAAAACGAGGCAAAAAATCAATTAATGCAACTTATAAATATTGTATTCCACGATTTAGGGAGTGATTACCAAGGTTACCGTGGATCTGGATTTAGATATGGTTTGATCCGATCCCTGGCTATTAATTGATTATTGTGGATGAAAAATATAAGGTAAAGGATAATTTATTCTTTCTTATGGTTAGTTTTTAAGTATTGTAGCTAAAATGAGCAATGAAAATACACTTTCAATAATTTTGTTGTACAAATCGGAGAATATTATCCGTATTTATCAATAATAAAATAATTGAAGTCCATTAGTCTTTAAAAGTTTCAAAGATCAGACGTTTGCTTCTTAATTTGTTCCTTAAATCTGTCCATTTGGCATTGGAAAACCATCAGAAGCGAAATTCAATTCCTCATTAATAAATATTTCAATAACTTCACCTGAATTTCTGTTTTCGCCATCATTTGAATTTTATCAGAAATTATTGTCCAAAAGTGTGGTTAAATCAATAATATACTACATCAATTATGGCATCACAGTATGCACATATTAATGAATGTGATATGCATGAATCCAATTAATGTGACCTATTGCGCAAATTTCCAATGCTCGTTTTCACTGAATTTCATTATTGGGTAAGCATAAACTTTTTAAAATTCATATAATTTGATAGCCTGGTAAAATTAATATCAGTTTCAATAAAATTGTGTAACAGAAATTGCACATATAATTATGATCCATTCAATATCTCTAAAACGGAAGCTCTTCTTTTTTTGTTCCTCTAAGACCTTCATACTTCCTGTATTCTATTTTAATGGTACTCAAATTCATTTTAATCCTAATGTCTTTGATAGTGGTGTAATAATTTCCTCCTCACTTTCCTGATCAAAACAAGTTTCATTAAAAACTAAGAAATTCTCTTCTCTCTATTTCCTTATGTCATCACTGCTGAGTTCACGTAATTCTCCTTCGAAATTAATTCTCTATAAATCATATTGTCTCTCCACTCTCTGCTATAATTCTCAATGCTAGTATCTAAATTCCTCTTCTAATAAACTTGACAGACTCTTGTATTGTGGCCTTGGCTGGATATTCTTTTCTAACCAAGCTTACCTAAAGCTTCTATTTAAAGCTAGACTTTGCCAATTTCCCTGTGCCTCAAGTTTCTAGATCTCACGTTTCTGAACTAATTACTTCTTGACATTTCTGACTTTGATTTTTCTGATTTTCTTAAATTCTCCAAATCTTTATATAATTCTCGCTTTTCCTCTAATGTCTTTTTTCATCTCCCTCGCATTTACAAAGCGAGAAATTGATATTTGGTATAACCTTCGGATTTTTAAAAATGAACTCCTCACATTTTTTTCTTCCTTATCTCACTTGGTCTTCAATATAAATGCGATTTCTTCCCCTTCTGTACCTTCTCCTGTCACTTATTTTGTTCATATTTTTCTCTGTGTAGATTTATTTTATTTTTGTTTGTATACAACACTGTGTGATACAATACATTTATATTATTATTATTCTTACTTCTCACAGCTTTATGCTGGTATCCCTCTCAGCTCGGGGAACTCACCAGTTCTCAGGGAGTCTGAGAGCTTTCCTCAGGACTCTAGCTGTTCCAAANTTCTGAATAAGATTCAAAAAATGACTGCTTCTGTACCTTCTCCTGTCACTTATTTTGTTCATATTTTTCTCTGTGTAGATTTATTTTATTTTTGTTTGTATACAACACTGTGTGATACAATACATTTATATTATTATTATTCTTACTTCTCACAGCTTTATGCTGGTATCCCTCTCAGCTCGGGGAACTCACCAGTTCTCAGGGAGTCTGAGAGCTTTCCTCAGGACTCTAGCTGTTCCAAACAATACTGCCTTCTGTGCTACTGCCCCTCCCCACTTTGGTACTCCCAACTCCTCCAGGTATTTCTTATGCTTCTTACTCACTGCTCCTAGTGCTCCTAAAACTACCGAGACTACTTCAACCTTGTTTAGCTTCCACAGCTTTCTATTTCCTCTGCCAACTCCCTGTACTTGTCTATCTTCTCTTTTTCTTTGCTTTCTAAATTCCTGTCCTTTGGTACTGCTATGTCTATCACTGTTTCTAATCTTTCGTTTTTGTCTACCACTACTATGTCTGGCCTCCATGCTTCTATTACACAATGAAAGTTGTTTGCGCCCTACCGCAGGTCTGAGAACTACTTTAATCACTTTTGTATCAATTACGAAGAAAATAAATTTTCTTATTCAAACACTGATGATAATCAAATCTTTGAACTAGCATCAATTACGATTGATCAAAGAAAGTAATTAGGAACAAACAATTTAACAAAATCTCTGCAGAAATTCTTTGATCAACTATATTCTACCCTTGAAAAACGACGGTATGTTCATCAATTTAATGGGAAATCTAAACGTCTATTCCGAAATACATGAAATAAACAACAATAATACTGCCTTAAGAGACAAAAATCAAGTACTAAATTACTTAAATTCAACATTCAAAGAGCTTCGACTTTTCAATTTCGTGCTTTATAAGAAATAATAAAATTCTTGTATTCCCAAACAAACAAAAAATTTTCTTTTAGACTTGCTACAAAAAATGAATTAAACTCCCGCTTACACAATGAGTTTTCCCTCACGACTTCATCTTCATTTCCGAAGCAATTAACTAAATATAATTTGAGTCTACACGGTAAGTATTCCCCCCTTATGAGTAATAGCAACATTTTCTGAGTTCGTAAGTTTTCCCATATGTCACATAAGAGAAAGACCTAAGGGAAAACTTTTCGTGTAAACGGGGCTTTAGAAAACATTGTTAAGAAAATTGATATCAACATATCAACTGCCTCTTATGATCTCCCATTTTTCATTATTAAACGTTTTTGCATATTTTGCAGAAAAATTATTAATCACATTCAATCAATATATTATTGAATGTGAATTTCAGGCCTTCCTAAAAAATCAGATATATCACCTATATATGTATAAAAAGGTGACAAGCGCTTAATATCATAGACCCAGTTGTATTACACATCCTTTCAGCAAGCATTCCTTAAATCTGAAAATATCCTATCCAATGGAAATTGAAAAACTTGATAACAATTTGGTAAGATCTCGGCAAGTTATTACAACTCCGTTGCAAAATTTACAAAGATTTAGTAAAATCTTGCCAAGATTTTACCATTTTTACAATGTAATAATAGCATGTAGCACCAAAGACGCAATGCTTTCTATTAACTGTAGTTGTGTTGTATTATTAGACTTAAGTAAGGCATTCAATTCAATGAATTTTGATATTTTGCAGATAAGCCTATAAATTATAATTTTGGTGATAAATCAATAAATTTAATCATGAACTTCTTAGAAAACAGACAATAGCGTGTAATACTAAGCAATAACAAATCAAGCAATATTACGATTGACTGTGGGCTATCCCAAGGCACTGTACTTGGCCCTATTTTATTTGCAATTTGTGTAAGTGATATAATAAAGCATATTAAACACAGCAAAATTAGCAATATACCCACGACACATTTCTAATAACTAACGCAAAAATGCTTTGATTCTACAAAACCTTCCAATAGATGTAGAAAAATTAAACGATTATGTTACAAAAATAAGCAACTAAATCTAAATATTGAATAAACCCAATTTAAATTTTTCTCACCAAATCCAGAAAGAAATCTAATAACTGATATAGAACTTAAAGATAAATAATGAGCCAATAAAGCAAAGTGAATCAGTCAGCTATTTAGGAGGTGAGATAGACAACGAATTAAAATTTTGCAAATTTTCTTCTGAATAAGATTCAAAAAATGACTGCAGGCATTAGATATCTTTTTCACTTACGCAATGTAATATCAAGCAATTATCATAAACGCCTGATACATGATTTCTACTTGTCTCATTTTCAACATTCGTTTCTTTTTTACTGACCTAAATTCTAAACATCGTATGCTTCTATCAAAGACATTTAATTCGTGTATAAAAAATCTAAATTTCACAAAAGCATTATGAAGCATACGATTTTTATATTGCAATAATTATAAAATATTATCTCCGGTTTACCAAATTCATCTGCATATCTTCTCCGGTTTATTTAAATTCAGATCTCAAACATTTCTACTCTTCCTAAGTGACTATGGGCTTGGTAACGCGATAGTTAGCGTTTTGAGTGAAAAATTTAGATTGAAATTATGTTGTTTCTTCTTTATATATTTATATACAACTAAGACTTTAATTATTGTGATATAAATGCAATAATGGGAGATAATTGTAAAAATTAGTAAAATTCATTGTAACAGGGACCATTGAAATTTATTACCACGTAGAACCAATTAGTTTCTTAAGTTTTAATGGTATTAATGTTCAACTATGCCAATATTTGGTGATAAGATAGTGTGATAATCTTAAAGGAATATAATATTTATCATATACGTATTTTGTAGAGGAAAGTATGTTATGATGCAAATGGTATATACTTATAAAGGTGATGCTAATTTCTTGAAATTCCGTTACTGGGTTGTTCATAGATAAAAGAAAACTGAATTTCGCAAAAAAATTCTGTCTCATTGATGAACCTACGAAGGAGTTGCACATGACACATTTCAATAAAAAATAAATCATTATTGAATAAGTAGCGTCCATTTTAACAGTAAAAATGAAATTCCGTTACTGCTTGACCAGCTACCTATATTAAACCAAATGACTGATCCCAAACATTTTTGTGTTTAGGTAAAAATTCTAATAACATTCATCACATATCATTAAATTGTGGAATAATTTAGACTATAAAACGCTAATAGAAAAGAATTACAAAAAGTTTAGAAAAAAACTAAAGATATCACTTTTAATAAAACAATGTGTCACAGACTTCAGGCATTCGAAACATACATCCAATATTGAACCATGGCCTCTTTTAGTAGGCCATGATTGAACACTTACACAATCATTCACACAAACATTGATTTTTATTATTATTATTATTAGTATTATATATTGTGTTTGTTTGTTTTGTAGCTATAAATTTGTTTAGATTTTGTTTTATCTGGTATTTTTAGATAAATGAGTGGGTTTTTTATTTCGTCTAAATGGTAATCCATCTTAATTGAACGCCATTTTCAATGAGTAGAAAACATTCAGCATAAATCACATGCATGCAATCTCCAAGAAAGCTTATAATTACGTGTAGTATTGTATTAAGGAAAAAATCATGTGGGAATATTGTTAGTACTGTAAAAATGGTATAACAAACCTTCCTATACTTAAAAATTCAAACATTTATATTTTACCTGTGGTTACGCAATGAACCATTTTTATTTAGCGCCCTCAGCACCAACTGTAAGTATTGACAGCCAATATGAGGATACCATTACCATCACAATCACTGAAACATCTACATCTGATTCTTTTGAAGCATGCATATACACAACAGCTTCTGGATCTGGATCATGTACATATGCAACTGTCACAAGTCCACATACATTTACCTCCTTAACTGCTAGTGAAAACTACACAATTGATGTCAAAGCCGTTTTTGAAACACTCAGTAGTGAACTAACTAACAATGTACCAGTATATACAGGTAATTCGTTTATTTACTTAGGTACTTGTATATAATATTATATCTACTTATAGGCAACTTGCATGAATGTATATATATATATAAACAGAGTATAATCATGTATATAAATCGATTTGCATGTTGTCTACGAAAACATAAATTAAGCGGCTGCGTAATTGGAATAGTCAAATGATGTCTATGAAGGTTATCTTGAGAATGGCGATGTTGGAAATGCTGAGATTGCTGTTATTATTTCGGACATTGTAAATAGAGAAAAACGAAAATGTTCATATTGACAACATGAGAAATTTTAGTGACTGAAATTAACAGCTATTGCCACGAATAAGTTTACCACACTTTCGATTTGCGACGTTCTTGAGCTGAAAAAACAAATTTGTTTTTTTAATGATAAGAGCTGCACCCATCTCCTTATTTTTGTTGAATTGAATCACCGGGAGTTGCACCCATCGGGTTAAGCATCTATATTATGTGTATTAATGAGATGCTTCTCAGTGAATTATCGTAAAATAAGCATATATAAAGTATATAGTGCTTGAAAATCAATTATTTTTTTCAATTAAAAATATAATATATTATAATATATGATTTTAAAATAAATGCAAACTCCCGGGGTAATGCTATTGTAACCTATATAGTTGTGAAATTCGGGCATGGTTATTGAGTAGTACACAAAATATTTAGCTCCATCCGCACCAACGATAGCAATTGACAGCCAATATAAGGATACCATTACCATCACAATCACTGAAACATCTACATCTGATTCTTTTGANTATATATATATATATATATATATATTAGAGATGAGTTTGGTGCGGTAATACCACGGTAGCGATTTACACATTTGCGGTGGCTAGCGGTAGAATTAAAACAGCTTGTGAGGCATAAAAGTTATACAGATAATGTGTTTTGTCTTAGGATTGAAAATCTTTAAGTATTACCTAAAAAACGGTTTTTGAAGCAAAAATAAGAGATTTAACATACAAAATATTAAAAGTAATTTTTACATATTTGATATTTCATTGAAATTTTGATAATACCCTAATAAAATTAAACGAAATCACAAAATACTTAAGAAATTGTCTTTAAAATTTTCAACGAATGATCCATAACTAAAAAGCAATTCAGAAATGTCTATCTTCTCTTACGAAGATAAAAATCGCTATTGTTGCGGTATACGGCGATACAATTTCATTTATTACGGTGGCTAGTGGTGAAGTTTTTTTCTCTGCGGTGGCAATAATTTAAAAAAACCTGTACCGCGCTCATCTTTAATATATATATATATATATATATATATATATATTTCTTATAAGCAAATTAGTAGAAAGAAGATCATTCGGGATTTTTAAACTACTGCATAAGATGTTCAAAATGTTCACTATGGTTATTCAATACTGCATGAAGTCGAGTCATCAAAGTCCATACTGCTTTATTCAGCTGATCTGATGTTATTTCTAGTATTTTGTTTGTCTGATGAGTGTTTGCATGGCATCAATATTCTACGATTTCTGCTAATATACCCTACTCTTTACCACACACTTCTGCCAATAGTCATTCGGTGCCAAATCCGGTGATCTTGAAGGCCACAAAAATGGAAAAACACGATTAGTGATGCGGTCGTCGGTGAAGGTTTTTCTAAGAAAAACTTTAACCACAATAGCCACATGTGGAGGAGCAGCATTCTGTTGGAATAAGGGGATAGGCTAACAACTTCATATAGTTCATAAATTTTCGGCCAATACTACAGCATTTTTCGCTTCATCAATGCTCTACAGATGGATTTCATCTTAGAATAATGCCATTTTCAAATGTAGAAAGCATCCAGTATAAATCAAAGGGATGTCTGAAACTAATCAAATTTAAGAGCTCTAAGTAAACCTATTGTGAAAGTTTCGGTGTAAAAATGTTATAACAAAAGTTCTTATACTTACATTCAATCATTTATATGTTCCACGAGGTTATGTACTAACGCATTTCCTGTTTAGCGCCCTCAGCACCAACTGTAAGTATTGTCAGCCAATATGAGGATACCATTACCATCACAATCACTGAAACATCTACATCTGATACTTTTGAAACATGTATATACACAACAGCTTCTGGATCTGGATCATGTACATATGCAACTGTCGCAAGTCCACATACATTTACCTCTTTAACTGCTAGTGAAAACTACACAATTGATGTCAAAGCAGTTTTTGAAACACTCAGTAGTGAAGTAACTAGTAACGTCCCTGTATATACAGGTAAGTTTCTTTTTTTAATGTATATAAAATTATATCTATTTATATGCGATTTACATATTATATATATATATATATATATATATATATA
>CABFPE010000101.1:955654-982446 GCA_900660155.1 Hofstenia miamia
TATATATATATATATATATATATATATATATTAATTTAAATAAAAACGTTTCGACTATATTATAGTCATCGTCAGTTTACAATTGCAATTAAAAAAATACTAATTTAAAATATTCTACACTATGTTAATTATATTGCATATACTAAGAAATTTTTATTTCATTTTTTCCCAAATTGCAGTGCTTATTTAAAATTTTTTCTTTGTTATGTTGTTTTATAATTCATGCCTCACATATCTCAGTGTGGGTAGTTCTCATTGCTATTTCCAAATTTGTTTTCTTCAGTTCGTGGTGGTGGTGGAATATTTCGATTTCTAGGTGACCCAATCAGAATATTAAATACCCGAACCCGACTACTAAATTTACTACCCGTAACCCAAACGAAACGTAGATTTTGATTCGAAATATTCACTTCTTAAATCATTGCCATTAATTGCATCAATAAATGTTTGCTTGTACTCTAATCCAACCCGACAATTTGATACCCGAACTCGACAAGACCCGTGATACAAAATCGGGCGGGTTTAATCGGGTACCAGATCTCATTCTCTAATTTGCACTAAAGAAAAGAAATTGTTACTGCTTATGTTATCCAAATAATTACCATTACTACTGGAGTATCTCAAGATTACATTTTGGGAGCTTCTCAGATTCATTTTAATTCTTGTTGCTTATTTTGTAAGTGTTCCTCGATCTCGGACATTTATTCAAAATTATACTAACGATATTTCGGAGAACCACATTTCTTTCTGGTCGCAGCATTTAGAATTCTCACCATTAGGAGTCGAATAGAATTTCTATATTTGAACCCTTCTATTTTAGTAATTCTTTTACATCCTTCAATCAATGGGAAATATGAGTGAACATTCATTAGGATAATTGAGATCCTTACTGAATTAAAAAACGTTGACTACTTTTACGTTTAAAAGCGTTTTCTAACTATTTTTCGATATTAATAAAACCAGTGTGTTAAACCAAGATATTATTTAAACTTCAAAATTTGATTAATGTTTATGCACATATTTAATCTACATATGATGAAAAACATATATACATGTAAGCATTCTGCATTTTTTGCATCTGAATACATTTTCACATAAATATTGAGCATCCTAAATTTTCATCAAATTTAATTTCAGTTTTGCATAAATCATGCTTGGCATATTTAAGACTAAATTTCAAAGACGATACACAGTCTAAACTGAGTTTCTTTATCATTGATTTATGAATTTCTTGTCTATCTATTAAAACCTTAAGATAATAATTTAGCGCCATCGGCACCAACAGTAACTATTGATAGCCAATATAAAGACAACATTACTATTATCATCGCTGAAACATCAACGTCTGAGAGTTTTAAGGCATGTATATACACAACAGCTTCTGGATCTGCATCATGTACATATGCAACTGTCACAAGTCCTCATACGTTTACCTCCTTAACTGCTAGTGAAGATTACACAATAGATGTCAGAGCAGTTTATGAAACTCTAGAAAGTGAAACAACAAGCGAAACTCCAGTATATACTGGTAAGTAACTTAGTTTGTATATTTATAAATTTGGGTGTATAACTATTTCTTTGGTTAAAGTAAACTTATATATTTCAACACTACAAAAATATAAATACACTTTTTACTTCAAATTTAATAGAAATTCCTATTAATGATTACCAATAATATTCGTTATTAATCGTTTCATGCTCATGAATTTGGCGAAGCTTTGAGCTTAGAAAACTGACCCGTTTCAATGAAGTTCGTATGCTTAATTCATCGAAATGTGCTTTAAGCTTTCTCCATAATTCTCCAACTTCCCTTTCCCTACTTTGGTACTGCTATATTTATTACTATTGTCATGTTTCCTCTTTCTCCCTCAATCACTTTTCTTGTATGTATTTTGAAGTTCAATAGTATATTTACCTTCTCATCTTCTGAGTCCTCTGTGACTTATGCCTATATTACTTATCTTCTGCTTCTGATCCATAATGCCTACTCAAGTTTGAATGTCCTGACTTGCCATGAGTGAACATCTACACTTCTACTTCTTCGGTACTAACTTTTTACAGCCGGCCATTAAATGGTGTATTGTCTCTACTTCTTTCTGCACTTGTCGTCTACCACAGTTTTTCTGTCTACATGCTGTCCCATCATTTCTTCTATTTGTCTTTTTATTTCTGTATTCTTTAAACATTTGCTGCTTTCTTATTTATCACAGTACTTTCCATGTATTGTTTCTCCAATGCCTTTTTTATCTCTATTCCTCTCTGGTAGGCTCTTATATTTTGCCCGCAATTTTCATCTTCCTTAACTATTTACTGATATTCAGTAGTGATACTTAGGTTGCTTAACTGCATATATATTTAGTCATAATGCATCTGTAGAGCTACCTCAGCACATGGGAATCCTTTCACTCCTTGCTGCCTTGACTTACCAGACTATTGATGTATCCATCTCACCTCATTCTTATTCCACCTAACAATTTTACCGATTAATCTGCACAAGAGAAAATCTTACTGCATTATTTCCTAATGATGCTATTGTCCTTCATTGTCTATCTAGTTCCTCGTATACCGCTCTTCTTATTTCTAAACTTCATATTTTCGATTGCCTCCTTAGTTACTAGCCTACATTTTCTCAATCTATCAGCCTCGTCTATCAGTTCCATTCTTGCACTTTCTATATATTTCTACTTGTCAACCCTACACTTGTTCTAATCTTACATATTTGCTGCCTGATATTAATCACTTTATTCTCAATTCTTGATTATGCTGCTTTTGTCTTTCTTAGCTTGCCTTCTGCTCTTAATGACCACACCTCTGTGATGTTCTTAGCTTGAATCCTCGCAAGTACTTTGTTAGCCTTTGTTGTTTCTACTGCTAACTTTCTTCTTTTGATTCCCCTTGTAGCTGGTAGCTTAGTTTTCTGATTTTGTGCTATACTTATCGCTTAATTCCTGTTTCAGTTTAAACTCTATTGGTTCTAGCACTTCTTGTAATTTTTCAACCACTTCTGCCTTCTTTGTTTAGCTTCCTCAATGTTTCCTTTTCTTTTACTTCTATCTAGCTGCAACTTTCTCAGCTACTCTGCAAGCCTCTGCTCGCCTCTACTCAGTAGCCTTTAGGCCTGTAATTTCGGGGTTACTCTACCAGTCAACAGACTGAAGAGTGCGTGTCAACAGAACAAGTCCGTGACTCCTCCCCTGGAAGTGTACCCGCTAAGGCCGGATTAATCATGCTTGACCTCTGGCGACCCCTGGCACGCAGAGTGCTGATCTGTGTTGAGTCTGATCAGCAGAGAGTGAAGCCGAAGGCCGAGCTTCATGAGAGGGTTGCGCCTCTCTACAGCTTTCGCCAACCAAGGCTACTAACTGAGGTAACTCGTGAGCACCTGCGTCTGCCTGTTATGGAGATCCTGATTATTTAGGAGATATTTATACACTTGAAGTGCAAAGCACCAAGTGACGTCCTAAAATCTCCGTAACTTAGAATGTCGGATCATAACTAAAACCCATGACAAAGCAAAGCTCCCTCATAGGTAAGGCTCAGCAAATGCTGGCCTAGGCCTATCTAGAGGCCAGAGACAGAGGAAAATCCTCTGTATAACTGCCCTCGTAGACGCACTCTACGGCTCTGGGCATAGACGTCGCCGTCTGCTCCACAGAACAGACAGTCTCACATCATCATCACCGCCCCCATATGTGCAAAGCACACATGGCAGCACCTTCATCTACCCTATTGTTTAACGTCCACTTTTGGTTCGGGACTCCGCAAAGCGACGCGCCCATCAAGTATTGGCTCAGCGTCTCCGCCTACCCAGGAACCACCACATGGAGGTTACTCTCCAGGACGATTCAGGCATAGCCCTTGGGTTCCCAAGGCCTGTAATTACTTTTTTCCCACTATTCTAAAATCTTCTTCAAATAATCTTTCTCATTGGGCCTACTTCTTGTTTAAAACTTAAATGCTATTTTGATCTGATCCTTTGTCCACTTATATCGTTTTACATTAGGCTCTGGGAATCATATACTGCCATCTCTTGAATACAAACTCCCAAGTATATCAGAAGTTTCTTACTACTCTGACGATTTCAGTCCATGTTTGCCTAAGGCCTAAGATAACTCTCTGTCCTTTGATCCTTTCACAGTTGCGCGACACATCATTACCAATTTGCGCCTCGCCAATTGTACCACCTACCATAGCGCATCATTGAGAATGAAAATGTTTCAGATTTCAGTACCAAAAGTGAACAATGTGAATGCAATGAATAGCAAACTATTGATAAGTATAGAGAAATTTGGGATGAATTAGAGATTGTGGACAGCTCACTAGGAACAGCAGACTCAACACAAAATGCATACGAAGGATGACACAAATGGGGAATGGTGAGAGCATAAAAAGTAAGCTCTCATATTTCCTTGAATTCGGTGAGAAATAATACCTTAGCATCTGCACTAGAAGAAACATAAAGATTGAGAATACTTCTAAAATCCCATTAAATGTCAGTAATAATTTTCAATCACTGTTTGATTTTGCAGATATAGACACTTTTCTAAATTATAATTCCTCATTTGGGTTCGAGCCTCTTTTGAACTTTTTGAAATCCATCGCCTTTATTAATATTAGTCGATAAAAAATCAGGAGTAATTTGAGACAGCAATTGCTTCATCTAGAATTTTACGTAAGCCTCAGTTTGCCAAATTTTAGGCTAGCGACATTAAGGACACGACTGATGTAGCAGCTATGCAAGTCATGAATTTCCCTCTATAGAACATTGAAATAACATCTTTTAATTGTTTATGGTCTCTACATAGATTAAAGAACTACAAAAAGTTTCTTATTTTATTAATCTCGCCATTATAATCTAGATATCTAAGATGTATGTCATAGCAAGCATAAAACACTAAAATGTCACACACATCATTTCCAAATGTTCGTAAACATTTAATTTTATTATGACAAATTTACACGATCAACCGCGAAACAAAGAATTTTATTATTTTTTTGCTCATTAATACCAGGTTGTTCACTAAGTACTTGAATTCAAGAATTGTGCTTGATACTTGAAAATGCATACTTGGCCCTTCTCAGAAGTACTCACTTTAATTGACAGTGTAAGTTCTTGTGATTATGTTTTTAATAGTGTTTATCTCCCTCTCTCCCCCAATATAAATACAAAATTTAAACAACAATTCTATATTTTCTGGCTTTACCAGTAACATCAGCAGTAGTTAAGACATTTTTGTAAAACAGGAATTACCTTAGGGCCACTTAGAGTGAAGCAAAATCCACAGGCAACCTTAAAGCTTTTGTTTGTTTGCTACAACGAAAATTTTTATCGTTGTTGAAGATATTATAAACATACTTGAAATATTTGCTTTTTTTGAATACTTGATAATACGCACTAGGAAAAATAGTTGAAGTATTTCATTCTACTTGATACTTGGTACATGCGATGCTTGTTAATCCCCTGCTTCATGCAGTGTTGGGAGCCGGCCGGCTTAGCCGTTGGATGTGTTGGCATTTCCAAAAATAATTTAATCAAAATTTATTGGAATAAATTTATTTTGAAATAAAATTGGTTCATCATTTCAATACATAGTTTGAAATACATTTAAAAGAAAAAGTATAATATATTTGCCAGTAATTTATTCATTATTGCTAGAATAAGCAGTTATATCGAAACGCATGTATGGTATTTGTTAATATTATTTTGTTCTATATTTTGATACTATTTCATATACTTGTATGAAAGTTAAAACATAGATACAATCTTAACCTGTTTTAAGTATGATTCAGTTACATATTAATTACAAAATTTAATTGCAAATTTCTGTCCGAATTCATAAAAAACATTTATGTAGATATATTAGTGAGGTTCTCTCACTTTTCATGGGGTTAAAGAAAATTGTTTAGCTCCGTCAGAACCAACCGTAAATATTGACAGCCAATATGAGGACAATGTTACAATTACAATCACTGAAACGTCAACATCTACTACCTTTGAAGCATGTATATACTTAACGGATTCAGGAACGTGTACATATGCAATTGTAGAAAGCCCTCACACATTTCCCTCCTTAACACCCAGTGAAGACTACACAATTGATGTGATAGCAGTTTTTCAAACTCTCAGCAGTGAGACGACCAGAAACGTTCCAGTATATACTGGTAAGTCGTTGAAAATCTTGAATGAAACATAATTATGATTGTTAATAGTGACTATATATATATATATATATATATAAATTATATGAGTTTAGATTTGGCGATTCGTACATTTTCCTTAAATCCACTATAAATGCTATTCAAATAATGGAAAGGGATAAGGGCTAGTTTTAAACTTCGCTTAGGGTATTTGTCTGACTTTCAAAAGCTGACCCTAACTAGTATTTTAACACATGCACAAGATTAATTTGTGGACAATAGACTAATGACTAAGCCGTAATTTGGGATAATTATAATGCGTCATTTTAACACCTTTTAGCTTGCGCGGCAAAGCTCTTATATCCGAACCGATTTATGGGTAGGGATTGCGTCAGGTTCGGGGTGTTTTTCCATTTTTCTTGTGATAATGTAGTGCGCATATAATTTATGTTTGAAACAGAGTTCTCAACACAACCAAACCCAAACATGATCCGACTTAGTTTAGGGCTTGGGTTGGATTTAGGTCTATTTTTTGTTACATGTCAAAAGCTCCTAATTAACCAATGTAATAAGCGTAGCAGAAGACATTCACAGTTGAAAAATTATCAGTGTCTGGGTTGAAACTGCATGCACTGCTATCCGAATATCACCTTTGAGAATCTATATAGTTTAAGAAAATTCTATAGATCTACAAAGTTTGTGTTATAATTTTCTAGTAGAAATCGACAAAGAATAAAATTTTTTCAAAAAAAAGTATTTCTGTTGGAGACTAATTTCAATGAGCCAGTTAGATTTGTGTAGAAATAATGAAATTTCCCCTTTTTAAGCATCAGAGATCGATTTGGCGATTTATACTATAGGGAAGCTAAATTTTTGGAGATTTTTAATACGAAATTCAATTTTTCATAATATAAATTCCCAGTTACAAATATATATATATATTGGAGTATTCCACACAATTGACATTTTTGCATGCCTGTCTTCTAGATATAAATTTTAATATGTACCATGGATTAATATTTAACTACTCTATTTTAGCACCGACAGCGCCCACATTGAATGTCACTCTACAAATAAAGGATAAAATAGGAGTTACATTTAGTGAAACCTCCACCACAATGAGTTTCAAAATCTGCATTTTCCTAACTGATTCGGGATCTTGTACGTTTACAACAGAAACAAGCCCACATGAGTTTAGTTCCCTAACTCCTAGTGAAAACTACACCATCATCGTAAGAGCAGTGTTCCAAACCTTAGAGAGTTTTGAAACTAAGCATTTTCCTACGTATACAGGTAATTTAATATATAAATGTGTACAAATGTATTGATTAAGCAGTTACATTGTATTTTCTGAAACATGAAATGCTGTATATATATAATTTCCCAGTATTTATTGATATTTTTTGTACATGCAAGTATATGTACCATTAATGTTTTTTTAGCTCCTGACACTACTACAATAACTCATGAGAATAGAACCAATGTTTCGATTGCTGTCTCATATGTTGCTGCCACCACTGCTACCAATTATGATATTTGTATCTACTTAATTGATGAAGCACGGAACTGTAGCTATAGTTCTGAATCTTCCCCTTACATATTTACAGGACTTTCCCCTGGATTCGAATATGTGATAGAAGTACTAGCCAGTTACTACGGCGTCAATGGAGTTCTAGTGAATATGACAGATCATACAGGTAGTCACTTAATTAGAAGTCATATTGTAGGCCCTTGTACTAGAAATTTTTAAGCACGGGAGCGAGGATCCCCACATTTGTCCTTGTGGAGACTCTTGTGGGGATTTGCGGGGAAAAAGTTTGCTAACTGGCTCAAATAATTCTAAAAATTTATAAATTCCAAACTAGAAAATAGCTATTGAATTTTACTATGAAGAAGTAATGATTAAGATTTTAAGAATTTTATTAAAATTTTACATATATTATTACATATTAAAATATACCTGAAATCCTCAGTGTCTAGAATTGATAGTATTGGAATATTTAACAGTTTTGTCGAAAAAATGCTGAGGGAATTTATTTTGTAAAGTGCGATATGGGACTTGTGGTGTGGATTTGTATATATTTCCTGTGATGTGGTGTGGATTGTGTGTCCAAAAATTTCTGCCTACGGAAAGAATGTCAAAATGTAAAGCTGAAATTTGTTAATAAAATTTCGTATATATAGCCTAAAATATAAAAGGCTTCATACCAATTCGAATCGAAATTGATGTTATTGTGAAAATGATGAAAATTTTATATTTTAATTCCATATAATCTGGTTGTTTTTGACTTTGGGATGCCTTATAAAATGATTGAGTAAAATAGTGGGATTCTTAGAATCAGTTTGTAGAGATTAAGGTATGCCAAATGACATTTTCATTGGAAAACTAGTGCAAAACAAGCACTTAGACGTAGTTCTTGATATGCTGAAAACAATGTATTTTTATTTTCGGTACCACATCTTGTAAGACGATTTCCAATACATGTAAATATAAAATTATTTTTTCAAGACAAGAAAATCATATTCAAAAGTATATTGCTGTAAACACGATTTAATTTAAAAAATTTGTGATAAGATAACCGTGAATTTTGTAGAAGATATCAAATTATGCAAACAAATTGTTGCAGAAAGTACTGGGGCAAAATGTCAAAAATATCCATTTAAACGCCAAATAAGAAGAACTAGAAAGGAATTTTCAGAATTTCAAAGAAATTTCAATAAAAAGTCATGGCAACATGCACGTGACTACAATGGAAAATGCGATACTTTATTGCCCTTGTCACCTCTAAGAATTTATTGAGAAATATTTTTCTTATGATTTTGAAATTATATGTTTCAACTTAGTGACCAAGTGATATTGTTTAAGCTCTTTATAAAAATCTCATGAAACTGATCAAATTCATTTTCGACGAGCTGAGATCACCATGGCGAGTCAAGTATTTGAATGTTATGCTGCTTTAAATAATTTTTCGTTACCAAATCTGAATGTTGGAAAATTTCTCCACCTTGTCTAGAAACTTGTTTCTCTAAAACGGCCAGAATGCCAACTGCTAAGGCAGACTTTAGGACAACAATTTCTATCAAATGATGGTGATTACTACTTTTTTCTGGTAATGGAATATTTCTGTAATTTCATCATATACTTGATGAAATACAGAATTAGAGTGCAAAATTCTCAATTAAGAAGGCAACTTCTTGCATAATTATTCTCTGCTTATAGCCGGTCCTAGCAATGCAACTGTAATTGCGGCAGTGTTTCACATTGGTGGCTATACTGAAGCTCCGGAAATATCCATATTGCTAATTAGATTACACATACCAGTCCACATTCATTCTGACTTAAGCTCATTTTCGAATATTTTTTTACAATAGCAAAATTCAATTACAACGAACTACATGCATCTACATTTTTGTTGCAATCTAGAAAATATTATAGAAGTTGTGTTGCATTGTACGACAACATCTGCACCATTCTGTTCAATTTCATAGCGTCAAGCCTATATTTTCAGACCCATGCGCTAAGGAACTTGAGAGAGGGGTATGATCCTATAAAATTATGAGTGTCCAAATGTAATTACAAGGATTGCAAATATGTTGTTGAATTTCGTCACCATAGTATTTTTCTGAATTTTGATTCAAAATGAATTCTTTGATTAGATACACAGTCTTTGTGCCATGACCATTTTTTTTCTTTAGTAGTTATTTTATATTAGATATAATACTTTGCTTCAAAAGTTAATTATTTAATCAAGTATGGGGGGAGGATGTCCTTCATATTTTTTGTGTCGCAAAATGAGAGAGGATGGAGTACTTATCCAAGCTCCTTGGCGACAAGGACTAGTTTTTTACGAAAATTCAGTTTCACTCTATTTAGTTTTTTACTTTTTCACATTTTACGGTGTTAATAGTACCTTACTAGCAACTTCGAATTTGTGTTATTGCCAAAGGGATTCTGACTTCGTTCAACCTGTTTTTCAAATCCAATTTTCCATTTTCTTCTTGATGGGGGTATCTCAAAAATCGTGATGTCTAATTAAAGATGTGATGAAGCGTGATTAGGGGCCAGAAGAAAGGCGTAATTATTTAATGCTTCATAATATGAATTTCATATAAATACAATTACAAAAATTTAAATTTTCGCAAATATTTCACTATATAAACTTTCTAAAAAAATCGATTTCTTGACTTCTTTAAAATTTAATTCCTTGTCAAACCATAAGCTAGCCTGATCTGCCTGCTGGAAAGGCTATTTTACAAATTGATCTCAAAGCAATTTCACTACACATAATTTTCATTGACTTATGTTTCAGATTGCGTTCGTCATATGCTTTTTGTAGTTATGTATAAGAGGGTATATGTCTATGCTTCCAGTTTTGTAATGATAAATGAGAATTCTTTGGAAAAATATTAACAATTTTTCTCATCCCTTATATAAATATATAAATTTTATGTCTAAGTTTGAAGAATCAAAGTAGGATTCCAATTTTCTACTGATGCCGGACACTATCTGATCTAGGCTATGAAGATAATGGCTGTTTCAGCAGAAAACGCCTTCAGCTTATAAAATGAATTTTATCAGTTTTCATCGAACAAGTTTCCGATTTCAACGAATTTACTGCATTGAAATATAATTTCAAGCAGTAATTCTTGATGATTCTGTGAAATGAGAATTGGAGTAGGAGTTTATACATGTTAAACAGACCATGTCTAACCGTGACCTAAACAGATTTGAGGAATTCATATTCAACGCTTTCACACTTAATAGATAACTTAAGATAAGTGCTTGCCTTTTATTTGGAATGCAAAAGAACACTAATACGAGACATAATTAAAGCCATCAGTTAGATTAATTAGTGTGAGGTCTTCAAGGAAAGGAAGCAACATCTTAATATGGTGTGTTTTATAAAGCTTTAAGATATATCGTGATATAACTTGATGAATTTCTACAGAAAACACTTTACCTTTTTGAAGAGCATTTTTTCATTTATGTATATTAGAAATTGTTTAAGCATCAATTATGTAATCAAATAAAAATTTTGTGTATTTTAAATGCATTTAAATTTATTAGATTTTAATTAAATCTTATAATTTAGTTCCTGATATTACAAATATCACCATTGAAGACTACAATACAACATCCATAACTTACAGTTTTTTGGTTAACAGTGGTAACGTAGATTCATTCGAAAGTGCTATATATCTGTATAATGATTCTGCCACCGCAAAAACTACTCAAACCTCACTGCATGTATGGGACAATTTAATACCTGGCGAATTATATATCATAGAAGTACTTGCTGTTTTCCGAGGTACCGAAGGCCCTAATGGTACTTACGTTCAGTGTACAAGTAAGTATTAATAAATTGCTGTACAAGATTTTATTCATTTGTCATTATACTGACAATGGATTCATAAATTGAATTTATGGGATTGAATTATGGGAAAATATTTCAATGAGCAGAGAGAAGTTTTTTGAAAATGTGCGAGTATGTGTCAACAACTTGGTTGTAGACTAAATAAGTCACTTGACACGCGTTATGGGAAGACAATTTTGGAAAAATGGAAAAAGCATTTACAGGATTACATATTACTCAGCAGAGTTTTGCAG
Source organism: Hofstenia miamia (assembly GCA_900660155.1). NCBI lineage: Eukaryota > Metazoa > Xenacoelomorpha > Acoela > Hofsteniidae > Hofstenia > Hofstenia miamia. The sequence goes on from CABFPE010000101.1 coordinate 967,401, forward strand.
GACCGATGAAAAAGTTGCTGCTGGAATAGGAGAACAGGAAAGCGTTGAACTGTCTAAGCAACGGGAAGATGAAGTATTTGACGTAGTAAATGCGGAAACTGAAAAAAATAGTCAAGAATAGGATGAAGATAATAGAAGTAGGCTGCCAGGTAAACGTTATGTAACAAATTAAGCTAGTAGTGCACCGAGAAACATAGACATAAAATAATTGAAAATAAGGCTCTTCTTATAAACAGGGCTTCAACAATTTAGCGTTTGAATTTTTTTTGATTGCTTGGTGTTTGTGAAATATATTTCACTTCCTAAATGCCCTTTGAATTGTTCGGAAGTACTGATATCCTTGCTTCAATTACTTCTATCATTTATATTCTGATTGTTTGTAGTAAAATTCTTTTAGACCCTGTCCAACCGAATGTCATTAGTGTCCCTGATTATAGTTGGGACAACATTACATTTAATTGGACGCAGCCAGCAGTAGGTGTCTATCACAATTTCAGTATTGAGTTATTTCCAAATGGTTCCGCGTCATGGCCAATCGAAGGAATTACCCCAGCCGACATACCATTTACAGCCTATAATCTCACCGAGGGGACTTGGCACACATTTAATGTTACTGCTATCTCTTATCAATGTAGAAGTGAAGTTCAGCAATATTTTCAAAAAACAAGTAAGTCAAGTTTCTTAGAATTTTTGTAATTGCATTGAACTATGTTCAATTATCTTGAAATTATGAGATACGATTTTTATGTGTTGTTATCGAGTATAACATTGATTTCTTATTTAGAATGGCTGATCGAAATCCAGACGGTCTTAGTTGATCTTACAATTCCAGAGACATTAGGTGTTTCAATTAACGCCAAAATGATTAAAATGGTCATGGATGTCAATAACCAATCTCAGTGGAACATAACCGAACAGCACCCAGAAGGATACTTTAGCATTGATATCATATCTGGTAAGAAAAAATCATTCGTCAGTTTAGAAAAAATACACAAGAGATTAGAAGGGGAGCGGGTGAATTGGCCTTTAGCTTGATTCGTTCGATATCTATTGAAGGTTTTGTGGAATCTATTGTAACATGATCGTCAATTTCCTTGATCCCACACATCTATTTTTCATTTAAATTCTCGATCTCGGGGATTACTGCTGAGGCTGTATCAAGTGATCACTTGACACTTATTCAAGGTTTTATTGACAAATGATATCTTTAAATCTTTAAATTTTTGTGTAGCGCCAACTCTGGCGTTGCAAATACATTGACGTTCCCTGAAATTCCTTTTTCTCAAAGTTCCTCTAAACATGTTGTGTCAGTATTCTTTTCTTCTGACTTTCTATCTTCTAGAAATAAGTGTAAACGGTTTGGATTGACTTGGCGATCCATTGTTGGAAATGAGTTACGGTATCTTTTAAAGCGTAATTTCAAATTCATTAAGTATTTCTTACTTTATATTGACTTGCCAAACCCCCGCATTAGTTTATTGTCTTCCTTAATTAATTCTATAATATAATGTCCAAAATTTTTCTGTTTGTTTTGTACTATCTCATCATCAGTTGAATAAAAGGAGCAGTTCAATAATAACTAACGTGGCAAAATCACCCCAGCAATTTTTTTAAGAAATGTGCTTCCTTGTCGTTCACGAGAAATGCATGTGCGAATCAAAGTCTGGGCTTAATGTCCTATTCAGAAAGCTCTAGTACAAAAAACAAAGTATTTCTCAATTAATGTAAAAATTTTGTCGTAAAATACGTTCAACATTTAACCCTGGGTAGGTTTTTTCATGGTCCAATATAAAAGGCTTCCTATGTCATGTAAAAACTTTAAAATGAAATGACAAAATGAAAATTGCGAAAATTTTTAATTTTTGTCGTTTAGGTCAACTATATCTCGTTCAAAATTCAAATATTGATTTCGAGAATCTCACAATTAATCCGATGAATGTGACGATTAAAGGCTATGATATTGAGCCATACGTGGAAGATTTTCACTTTCTAAATATCACCGTTGAAAACAAAAACGATGAAGATCCGCTATGGTTTAATCTGCCATCAAATATATCAGTTAACGAAAATACCCAATGTAAGTCTTCATTATTGAAAAATTAGTGGTGGCATCATAGTACCCGTTATATTAAGTTTTAAATTTAATGTATTTTAATCACATTAGTTATTCTATATTTCATGGATAATGAACGAAATCCTTTGAGCATAGTGCTCTTGATGTTGGTTGGCTGTGATATATCAGAAGGTGTCCAGAAAATTCACTGTCACAGAAATTCACAGCCAGAAATTTCACATTTTGAAAAAAAGCATTGTAGAACATTCACAGTGCGGAAATATTATAGTCAGATGAGATATAAAATTTTTAGAAGACCTTATTGTCTTGTTATTTGTTCAAGAGAACATGTTCCAATTTATAAGTATTCCTATTTACACTCATGAATATAGCGGCTGTGCAAAAAAACACTAATTTTTATAATTGATGTTTTCAAGAAGTACCGGCATTACATGGAGGGTGAAACAGAAATTAATATCTACTCCCAGAATATCAACCCGAAAACATAATATGTACCAAAATCTATTACTGACTCTCATGTTTATTACGAGCATTTCTCCAGGGTGTAACGCGTACTCATTTTTAAATTCATATTTCCACCCATTAGTATAATATAATGGATATGTAAAAATAATTGAACTTTTAATTTTAATGGTGTACCATTATTAAAAGAAAAATATATTTCAATGTGGGCACAAATAACACAATGAAATTTGAAATGATTAGTAAAATGCAGTTATTTGTAAGTTTTATTTATTTAGCTGAAGTAGTTTTCACTCTTTCTGCCACTGATCCAGATGACGACGAATTCATCAGCCCGTTAACATTTATTCTGGTGTCAGACGGAGGAAATTTTGAACTTGTCACCTCCTCAAATGTTTCTGGATTGAGGCTCCTGTCAAATTTCTCTTCACCTTACTATAGTGCGTGATTTCCTTTGTTTTGATTGGAAGCAACTATGATATTTTTTGTCTAGCACAATATTCAAATTTCGGAGAATACCCAAATTTTATGAAAAACTGCATGGATAAGTGGTAGCCACTAAATTCTTATGTTCAAGATTGTCCCCAAGGATCTTGCTGTTTTTGTTCTGAATCAATAACCTATTTGCACAAATGTTGCTGTAGGCCAATCTGTACGCCTAGCAGTTTATTTTTAACATTCTTTCAATGCCTTTCATAAAAGATATTTTCAATATCTTTAAAAGAACATTCTTGCATTGTTTATATGTTTTTATATTTTGACATTGATTGATATTATATTTCATTTTTATGAATTATAGAAAGATGTCTGCATCATATGTATATATAAATAATCAATGTGATTTTAATCAATCGTGTGTTTCATGGAAGGAGTCAAAATTTGCTCATATTAAACTATTTTGCAAATATGTATGTAAAAATTTACACCATGTTTCAATAAGACAAATCCTTACATTACTTTATTGTTCATAGCACTTGCTTGCAAATCCCTTGATAAACAGTACAAGGTACGCCTTACAAAATTTTGTTCCAAATTGTCCAATGCGTTTTTCGCGTAACTAGCAATAGTAATTATTTCTACTTCGAGTATTATAATCAATAAATAAATGCAGTAAGAATATATTTCAAGTTATGAATTGAAGTTATTCCATTTTGTTTGCGGTTATTTTCCGATGGATATGATTTAAATATTGTGAAGAATATTTTTCTTGTTAAATATATTCAATTGCATGCATTCGAATTCAATGTTTGTTCTTTAGCCATTATAGTTATAGCTATCACATGGTATCGCAATTTATATGATTATTGTTGGTCATTGTAGATTGGGGGATTCCTGCATTGCGTTTGCCAATGGGGTTTGTGCACTTGCGTCTTAAAGCAATACGTTTAAGTAATTTTAGTAATTATTTAAGATTTAACACGTAGACAGTGCTATTTATATTTGCTAACTTTGAAATATAAATTTTTAAATAAAAATTTAATTATTAAAAGTGATTATCTTTATTCATGTCATGCACATCATTTGCGACAGTAATTCACTGGAATTTACCTCATTAAATATGACATGCTTCTCAATCAATCTTTATATAACCCGAAAAAAATGTCATCACAGACTGAAATACGCAAGAATACTGAAAATTTCGTGACAAAATTTAATTTTTGTCGTTTTCACATCAGGCAAGTGTACTACATTCTATCAGTTTATCCCTATGTATATACAAATTGTTAGGAAATAAAAATTTGTGAGGTTTGACTATTGATTTGCTAAGAAATATGAAATTAAATTATGTATAAAATCCAGTCTGTTTCTATTACAAACTGACAATATGAGGTAAACATGGACCCGACCAGATCGGAATACTGACTACCGTAACCCGACTCGAAACTTTTACTATGATTTGACATTATGGATGTATGTTCAATCAGGTGATCCTTAACATCTATCATTTTCTGATAGGAGAAACATCAATTCATTGGTATAACTTAACGTTTTGGTTCTTTCCCAAATACAGCGGTGATTGACATCCCATTATTTTAATACTGTAATATTTGTACCCGACCCGACAATTTAATCGGGTACACTGTGTTACTCTCTAGTTTCTATTGTAAGAGTAAGATTCAGGAATAAAAACATCGACTTAGCAAATTTATTTTCCTGAATAATTAAACACTTAAAAATTATGTACTAAAAAATTCTTATTGCTTGTACTTTTGCGAAAATATTTTACACATTATTTAATTATTATTAATTGTTACTAAAATATCTAAGCCCCATTGAAAAATTCTCAAAAATAGATGATACGTTAATCAATTGTATCCAATAAATTCAATTTTACTTCTCTAAGCAAATTCAAGGCATTTTTCAAGAAGATCACTTAGTTATTTATGATCTTCAATTCTACATTTATGAGGTAGAAAATTATATTATCGAATATCGTAAATTTCACACTCTTGTTTTAGCGGCTGAAGTCAGAATCACGGCTGATGCAGACCTAAACTATGAGGTTGACAATCTTTATACTCTTGAACTTGTGGCTTCTGATGGAACCAACACCGACGCTGTTGCCATGGTGTCAGTCACAATTCTCGATGTTATTGATATTCCTCCCAACATTACAAATCTTAACACATCAATTACAATTAATGAAAATCAAGAATATCCAAACGATTTCCGTATTTATGAATTAAAAATTGATAACTTTGAAGGAGATGTTGTCATTTATACCATTGAGTCTGTTACAGATAACGAAGGAAATGATGAATCCTCTAGATTTAAAATTAATCAAGGTACGTACGTTTCAAGTACACAATCTTAAATTTCTATTTCTTTTTTCTGGATGAGTATAATCAAAGTTAAAATGGAACGTTCATATACTACTAAGCTGTTAAGAAAATATTTTGAATCAATATAAAAAATGCCTAAATATATGGCATCATATGTGAAATGAATATATATTTGTTCTTAGCTGCAAGCCTCTTTCGATTTTTATGTTGCCTTAAATGGGTTTCTTGATCTGTGAGCACCTTAGTAAGATCAAGAAAGTAAAGAAGTCAAATTTGCAAAGACAAGCACTAAGATGTCTTAAGCTATAATGAAATTATTCTTACAATTTTACTACATAATGTTGGTACGTAAGTAAATACATTGTTGTTGTTTTAGCTGGAGAAGTATCTATAACTGCGGGTTCAACCTTTGATTATGAATCACTGCCACCTCCGCCAACATTTCGAATCCTTATAAAAGTTACAAATGAAAATGATGGAAACTTCTATGACACTGGCTACTTGGATGTTATCATCAATGATTTAAATGAAAGTCCATACTTCGAGGCCAATTCTCCACAGTCGCTCTTTATAATTAATGAAGACAATGAATTGGTATGGGTTTCAAATTTCCTATTTAATTTATTCTAATCGTGCACAGTAATTGAAAAATTGTAACCATTTTAATATAAAATTCATATAAATGAACTGAAAATTACAATGAATGCTTTTTAACACTTCATGACCGCGTTTCCAAACATAAATCTTTGAAATTTTGCACGGTAGTATCTTTTCAATATATATATATATATATATATATATTTATTTATTTATTTTGCTATGGAAAATGCAAGAACCTTACATTTGGCGGGAAACGCTCCGAAATTTCTAAGGCATTTAGCGGGAATCGCACTTTTTTCCCCAAAAAACCCATTGTTTGGCCATTGCTCCCGCAGTATTCCCTCGAACTTAAATATATCTACCATAGGAGTAGGTAAATGAAATAGACACTACCGTGCAAAACTTCAAATGTTTTTTTAAACAACACTTAGCGGGAGACATAAATATATATATATATATATATATATCGGCAAGCATATTGGTGTGAAGTATTTACCGTGGGAAAACGAACGGTTTAAAACGTTAATATTAATTTCAAGAAAATTTCATTTTATTGCACAAATTTATTTTCAAAATGAAAGTATCATTGCTGCAGCTATGAGCAAGTGAAGAAATTGACGCTGAACGTACTTTAAAATACCTTACAAAGTCGGAATTGACTGGATTGCTACTTGAAGCCATTAAAGAAATATAAGATCATTCTAACATTGAGAAACATTTGGTTGATATTAGTAGTAAAGTCGACAAATTACAAAGTTATCCACCGATGTGTATAAGAGACAGGTTAACAATCTTCAGGAAGATCTCTCTTTTCACAAATCTATCCGAATACGTGGTATTGCAGAGTCTCCAAAAGAAACTCCACTTCACAGTCGAATTGATGATGATTACCAATCAACCAAAGAAGCTCTTAATCACTTGGGTAGTGCTGATGTTTCATAGATGACAGTCACCGTCGTGGTCGCTATTCTCCTAATCGCCAAAGAAGCATTATATTACGTTTGCGTTCAGAATGATGCTGTCGTCGTATTTTAAATAGTGCTTTTCGTCTCAAATCTTTTTCTCATAGCGTCTTCATTTCACATGATTTATCACCTTCTGACCTTGAATTAGAATCTAAAGTCCTTGGTATTCGACGTAAACTCATTAACTCAGGCATTCCTCGTTCTGATCTAAAAATTAGATTTCCACAACTTCTTTTAAAAAAACTTACCAGTAGATCTCACTCTTCCATCATCATCTATCAATGCCACCACTGAATGACTACATAATTCAAACTTATATCTGCTCTCTGGTAACTGCCGCAGTCTTAGGAGTATTTCTTGTCGATTAGATTTCTCACAATTTATTTCTTCCCTTAATCCTCAACCTTCAATACTCTGTTTAACAGAAACATGGCTCGATGACTCGTTTCCTGACACTTCAATTTTTCTCACATCAAATTTCTCAGTTATTTGTCGCTCTGATCGTGGAGCTCACTCTCATGGAGGTACAATAATTGCTCTAAACTCATCTTGTCCTCTCTAATATTTTAATGTTATTAAATCTACTATTCTTTATTCTAAACTCACTAGTTTCCTTGTCATTTGTCTTTATAATCCTCCTGAATCTAGTAATTATCGTATATCTACTCAATTATTTTCTACTGCACTAATTTTCATTTTGGACGAATTCCAATGCTTCAATTCTTCTCATGCAATGCAACACTCTTTTACCTTTTTGACTGGCGATTTTAACCTTCCTCACGTTGATTGGAATATTCCATTTTCTAATGATCCATATGAACTTAAATTAATTAAATTTTTAGCTGATATGAAGCTCTCACAACTTGTAACCTTTCCAACTCACGACTCAGGTAATATCTTGGATGTTTTTTATTCTCATACTGAAGTTTCCATTTTTTCTATTAATCCCGCCCCATTTTCTTCGGATCATCTTTTCATCTTAGCAGAAATTCCTTTTTCTTCAAACATTTCACATACATCCTCTTACAGTTCTTTCTCTTACTCCCTTTCCAATTTTCATTCTTTTAATCTTTTTCTTCGCTCCTGTCTTTTTATTAATCCTTTAGAATACGCTCATCCTGACAATTTGCTTTTCTTTATGTGTGACGCAATTCATCTTGGTAAACTTTTGTTCACACCACGGAAACGGAAACGTCGACAACACTTGCCGTTTTTCTATTCCTCTCATTCCATTCATATCTCTAATAAACTTCGATTTCTTAAAAAATGCTCTGTTCATCCTTGTGGTATGCAGCACCTTTTAAATCGTATTTTTGCAACATTTAAGGCACTGGATATATCAATAGAACTAGATAAAGCGGTATTTCTGAATAAGTTTTTTTCATAATTGTCTGTCAATGAAGTTCACAATCTTATTAAAACTCTTTCCAAGACTAAGTCACTCCCATCCGTCCTAGAATTAAAAAAACATCTTTGCTACTACATCACTTGAAATTTCCAATTTATTTAATGAATATTTCTGTTCTGTGTTTTCCCCATCAGACTCTTCACCGGCCCATACTACTTCTACTTGTAATTTTGAACCTACCATCAATCTTACAGAAATTATACTTGATTCATTCACTCCGCATTCAATTTTCAAAATAATTGACTCGATTTCTTCTCACTCTTCTCCGTATGATAAACTTCCTCCTTTACTACTTAAAAATATTTCATCATCAATTTCTGATCCATTATATCACCTTTTTCGTTCTATTATTATATCATCATGTTATCCAAGTATTTGGAAAATAGCTGTTGTTGTTCCAATCTTTAAAAGTGGAAAAATTTCCCTAAAAATCTTTGTTCATCCATTCTTTCACATCTTTCCTTAATTTTTGAAAGAATTATTTTCAATGCCATTTACCCAATTATTCGACCTATGATATCTTCATCTCAGTTCGGATTTATTTCTCATCGCTCCACTGCATTATCTCTTCTAAAATTTGTAGACACTGCTTACTCTCACTTAGATAAAAAACTTCCACTATACACTATCTACCTTGATTTCAAAAAAGCTTTCGATAAGGTTTCTCATCAACTTCTTGTTAATAAAATAAAAGATCTTGGTATTTATTCCACCTTTGTAAATCTTATATCTAGCTATATTTCTGACCGTGAGCAAGTTATAAGAATTCAAAATAGTATCTCTTCTAAACTTCCAGTTTCCACAAGGTTCCATTCTCGGTCCTCTTCTATTCACTCTATTTATCAACGACTTCGTGCCTTCAGTTACTTCTTGCAGAGCAACTTCATGTTGTATGCTGATGATACGCGCATATTCTCTTCATCTTCTATAACTATTCAAAATTCTTGTTTACTTGCCATGGATTGGTCTTCCTTGAACTCTCTTCCATTTAATTATTATAAAACTGAAGCTCTTCTTCTTAATTCAGCCAAATCTTACAATCCTCCTAATATTCTTCTTAACAATAACCCAGTCGCGTTTAAACCCAATATACGTTATCTTGGAATTCAAATTTCTAACTCACTCTCCTGGACAATTCACACATCTTCTAAGATTAAGAAATTCGCATCTATATTACATTTACTCAAATCTTCGATCCCAAATTCTTCAAATAGTCATATAAATTAATACTCTTTAAATCATATTGTCTTTCTAGTTTCTGCTATGGTTCTCAATGCTGCTCTCTCAATCGCACTTCTGCAATTAAAATTGATCGTATCTTATATCGCGCTCTCAAATGGATATTTTCGTCTCGAAATTCTTACTTACATCTTGTACTTAATTCAAAACTCCTTCCAATATCACTTTATCTAAAATTTCTTGACTTATTGTTTCTCAATAAACTTCTCATAGGACGCTATGATTTTGATATTTTTGATTTTATAAAATTCTCTTCTTCAGTGTGTGACAATTGATCCTCTTCTAATCTTACATTTCATCTTCCCAGAATTCACAAATCTATTTCCCCTGCCAATTTCTTTTACCAAATAAATTCTCCTGCTAATTTTATAATCCAACATCTTGGCATAGATCTATGGTCTCATCCTTCTAATTTCAAGCTACAATTTTTATCTTATTTCCAAAGCTCTATATCTATTCAATTTTTTTATTATTATTATTATTATTATTCAACCTGGGGGATATGCCACCTGGCAGTAAGCTTTCGCTTAATGCTGGAAAAGTTATGCAGATTTCTTTTTGAGATTTGGTGACTTTTCCTAACTTTTATTGAAGGTGATAGCTCACTAAGAAAATTTTCTAAACAACTGCTCATTTTATGAAGGATACTCTTTTTCAAATAGTGGCATACCTTTTTATTTTTGCATACACTGCAATTTTTTCCACACTGCGTAATTAAGGTAAGTCAGAAAATTTATTTGGTCATTTAAAAGTGAATTCTATATAATTCGACATTGCCAAAAATTAAAGCCAATGTTTTTAAAAAAACTCCAGATTTCCCGTTTGATGACGTAATTTATCAAAAGTATGGTTGATCAAAATTCTGAAAATTCTAATTTGATAATCGTGATATAATTAATATTTGTGCAGTTTTGTTTTAATAGCATCATCCAATGTAGACTCGATAGGGTTAAGTAGGGTTCATGCAATCCCTATAAACTTGGTAGTTCCCGGAAAAACAGAGTTTCTTAAGATTTATGTCAATATTTCGTACGATATCTATTTTGAAAAATTTTTTTTAGGAAAATTTACAGATTACAGTTACTAAGTATTTAGACATCCGTATCGCACACGACGGTCGTTGAGAATAATCTCTTGAATACAGGTAGAACAACTATAAATCTTAAAGTTGAAGATCGGGATGTGTCCACATCGTCTTCTGAGCCAACATACAATGACACCATTGTGTATAAAATACAGCATCAGAGCATTGCAGACGTTTTTCAGGTTCATTGAACTTTTTCTCACATTACTTAATGCAATTTGAATTTAGCTGAATTCTGCCTGTCTTACTCCGCAGGATCTAAGAAGTTCTGGTACAACGTCTGCTGATTGTGAGTTGCAATTTACGAGTAATACCATCGATTCAGAGAGGATATCTACACATGATTTAACGGTGACAATTGTAGCAATGGACGCAAGGGGTTTGACTGCAGATATGATGTTAATTTTCTACGTTCAAAACCTAAACGATCATCGACCTGTGTTTTCAAATGAACCATATTCTAACGTAATTTATGAAAACTCACCCAAAGGTAAATCTGATTATTTTAATTGATCTATATACTATAAGCTGAAACTCATGTCAAGATCAACTCAAATTAATCATAAGCACCAATTTTAGGAAATATTTTGCATCATCACAAACAGCATTTTAATCCAATAAATAAATTACATTATGAAGAATGTGACATTTTGTTAGTGTTTAGCATATAAACAGGCAATGTCAATGAGAAGAAAATAGATATATAGGATACATTCATATTCGTCCCAATGGACTCAATAGCATGCCTATTCATATTCGTTTCACTGGATTTACAATCGATATAAAAAATTCCTAGTGAGTAATCTGTAAGATACAGTATGTATAGAAACTGATCAAAATGGTGATGTTCCAATAGAGTACTCGTCAAAAATATAACAGTACCTTCCAGTATTTTACAAGATCTCATCAGATGTACTTAAGGCAGTAATATTTCAATGAACATTTTCAAAATGAATTTTATTCTAATCTTTTTAAATGAAATTCGAAAGAGTTCAATTTGCAATATGACAAGTTGTACACAATAATTGGGAATCACGCGGGGTTAGCTGGCCATATACAAAAATGTCTACGCTATTAACTGAGACAATAACCAACACTTAAAAATGTTGTGGTGACTCAATACTTTTGTCCAGGTCTGGACGTTACTTTAATATAATCATAACAGAAATGCTAATTTAAATATTTAGAGCAAATCATAGGTTAATTTGCTCATAAATTTTCAAAACTCATGCCAAATTTGTGATCTTTGCGGAATATTTTATCCTTGTCTTAATCTTAATTATTTTTTGAACCGTTCACAAGACTTAATGTTAGATATTTACATCCTAGGTACTTTTGTAACGCAAGTCACTGCAACTGATCCTGACTTCGAAGATCGGTCTGGCCATCAAGACATCAGATATCAATTTATTGATAGTAATACCAAATTATATTTTGCTATAAACTCAGCTGATGGCACCATCGAAGTTTATTATCAATTTAATCTAGACGATGGGGGTTAATGAAAGTAATTCACGGTTAAATCTGATTAATCTGAAAGTCAATGGAGTTTCTTCGTAAACCTCAATGTCAATGAATATCTTTTTCCATACATTATTTCATTTAAGCAAATATTTTGCATCATCACAAACAGCATTTTAGGATAGAAATGAAATTAGACCTTCCTTAATTACAAAGTTTTTCTCAACGGAAATTCCATTTAACTGCACAGATGGAGAAGAAAATAGATATATAGGATACGTTCATATTCGTCCCAATGGAGTCAATAGCATACATATTCATATTCGTTTCAATGGATTTTCAATCGATATAAAATATTCCTAGTGAGTTATCTGTAATGATATAGTATGTATAGAAACTGATCAAAATGGTGATGTTCCAATAGAGTACTCGTCAAAAATATAACAGTAACTTACAGTATCTTACAAGAGCTCATCAGATGTACTTAAGGCAGTAATATTTCAATGAACATTTTCAAAATGAATTTCATTCTAATATTTTTAAATGAAATTCGAAAGAAATCAATTTGCAATATGACCAGTTGTACACAATAATTGCGAATCACGCGGGGTTAGCTGGCCATATACAAAAATGTCTACGCTATTAACTGAGACAATAACCAAAACTTAAAAATGGTATGGTGGCTCAATTCTTTTGTCCAGGTCTGCACGTTACTTTAATATAATGATAACAGAAATGCTAATTTAAATATTTGGAACAATTCATAGGTTAATTTTCTCATAAATTTTCAAAACTCATGCCAAATTTGTGATCTATGCGGAATATTTTATCCTTGTCTTAATCTTAATTATTTTTTGAACCGTTCACAAGACTTAATGTTAGATATTTACATCCTAGGTACTTTTGTAACGCAAGTCACTGCAACTGATCCTGACTTTGAAGATCGGTCTGGCCATCAAGACATCAGATATCAATTTATTGATAGTGACACCAAATTATATTTTGCTATAAACTCAGCTGATGGCACCATCGAAGTTTACTATCCATTTAATCGTGAAGTTGTGGGCAATTGGATGAATTTCTCGGTGGCTGCTGTGGACTCTGAAACCAAAGATGACACGACAGAACTTGTAATTGATGTTTTATAGATATGAATATACATTATTTCATTCTTAGGCAACATACGCTTCTGTAACAGTGCAAGTTTTGGATAGAAATGATATCAGACCTTCCTTAATTACAACGTTTTTCTCAACGGAAATTCCATTTAACTGCACAGATGGTTATGATGCCAATATACAGGTTATCGCAGAAGAAACACCTCTAACTGATTTAGGTACATTTATATATTTATATTTAAGTAACTTTAGGTAGGGTAATAATGTTTTTCAAGTAGAAGGATAAGTATTAACCTTTAGTTCCCATAGCAGTGTTTTTTAAAGTAATAAATCATTTCATCAAACTTTTGCAGAGGGCTGATATTCATCTGATAAGACTACTTTTCAAATTATGTCGATTGTAAATCACTTAAATTTGCGGCTGGGCTATTAATGGCCGAATGATGAATCCCAATAATAATGAGCCAATGATATAGCTTCTTTTGGTTTAATTTATTTTAAATTATGTATGCAAAGCAAAATTAAATACTCAAATATAAAACGAACAACCGTGTAAATTAAATGAATTACTATGGTGATATTTTTTTACAGACTCTAACATCTTACAACAGTAATTTAGATTCATTTGAATTGAGTTAAGAAAACATAGTTATTGTCTAAGTTTGAGACAAGCGTCAGTAATGGAAACAAAATAAGCAGTGGCACATTAATAAGTGTTGCTTTTATTAGGAATAAAATCCTGTTAATATTTTGCCAACAAATGCACCTAATTGTCTATAATCATGTGTAAAAAGTTGCGCAATAATACATCATTATGTAAAAATCGGGTGACACTAATGTTGTTGAGGAGCGTGTGGGTATTTGTTCTAAAACCAACCGGCGCTATTAAATTTTTAAGATATATGTTTTAGCTAATTCAAATAATGCTGCCATAAGATACAGACTCGCAAAGACATCATTATACTTCACGGTAAATTCAGACAGTGGAAAAATATACAAAGGTTCTCGAAGCCTTTCTGCTTATACGGAATACAACATCTTTGTTCAAGGTTATGATCTTGGAACTCCAGAAAAGTTAACAGAGTAAGCTTTGATTAGCTATCATATTCATTAATTGAATGGTGATTTAGTTTTTGTTTTATTCGCATCGATACTTATGTTCAAGCAGAAAATATTATAATCTGCCCCCTCAGACAATCCACTTCCTGGCTGAATGATGAAAGAAAGACTAATCTTACTAATCTCCTCAACGCACAATGGCCAGAATGGATATTCAGGATTGAAGAACGCACAATGGCCAGAATGGATATTCAGGATTGAAGAAGTAATAGCAAATTCGGATAGCAGGTGAGCAATCGAGGATAGTTACTTTTTGTAATAAAGAATCGAGTCAATAAAGTCCTTCAACTGTTTTTTCTTAACAATATTCCATTTTATGAATTGACTAAAAATAAGATATTATTGTATTTTCTTGATCTTTTTGCATATTCAACGGAGATATTAAAAGGATGTATTTCTTTTATATAAGGTAATTCGTTGAAATAGTCTATAAATTTTATTTTCGTTTTTCTAAAGAAGATTTTTTTTAGTATCGATGTAAGACTATATGCATTTTCTAATCAAGAAAGTCTGACCAAGCTCAATGTTGCTAAGGAATTCACAAAAAATTCACTATTGATTTCAAACATCATGCCTCAGGGAAGTCTTCATTCTATTTTTTCATCAGCACAGTTATCACAATACAACTTTGAAAGGTTAATTTACTTTGTAATCTAATATTTAGAATTTTTATCTATCTTTTCATACAGTTGTGTGTGTGTGTAGTTATATATATATATATATATATATATAT
>CABFPE010000101.1:985397-999640 GCA_900660155.1 Hofstenia miamia
TTTATTTATATATATATATATATATATATATATATATCCCCTTCAGTCATCATGTGTACAATTGTACACATGTTTTGCTTAGGTTATTTACCACACTTAGATCATAAAATTAATAATTTCTTCAATACTATAAAAATCGTACATTTGTAATTAACCTAAAAATTTACATAATGGACATATTAAGTCATTTGTTAACAAATATTCACTAATTTCTTGACAATGAATATTTAATGTGTACTGAAGAGGGCAATTTTCGTGGGGCATTCAAATTTTAAGATTGTCATCGATAGTTTAGAGGGAAATGTTTTTTTATTTTGCATTGGATTTTCTAAATTTTGTAATTTATCGTTAATTGAATCAAGTTTGTCGAATATTAGGATTATCAAAATCTGGATTCGGGGACTGATCCTGTTTCGTTAAAGTGTTCTTAATGGTAATAGGCGTCAAGTGAGAAAAATAATTTTTACAAGTGGTAGGGGACTGATGTACACGATGTCCTAAATTTTTTACATTTGGATCGCATATTTTAGTGATTTTAGGAGTTGCTACGTTCTGACATAATTGCAAACTAATTAACTGTGTTCTAGTTTCTTCTATTTATTTTTGTAATGCTGCATTTTCTGCTTCTTGGGAGATTAGTTGTCCCATGATTTGTATATTTTGAACGTTACACTGATCAACTTGTTTTAATAAATTTGTGTTCGTCTTTAATAATTTGAATTTTTCGTGATTCACCGTTTCAATCTCTTTTTGGAGATTACTGTTCTTTTCTTCATATTTGTGGAACTTAAGAAAGATTGCGCGGTTATCCTTCTTTAGTTGGTTGCAATTGGCTTCTAGGTCAATTTTTTCCTGGTTAACTGAATTAATTTCATCACAAAGGGATTGGTTTTCTTCGTGAGTTTGGTCGAATCGCCTGACGTTTTCATCAGCATGAGGTCGAATTTTTCACTAATTTCGGTAAATTTATTTTCAAGGAATGCGAATCGCTGGAGGAGTTCTTCTCGAGTATGTACATCTTCAGTTGGTGGTGGGGTCTGACTGGCTTTTTCGGGAGACGATTTTGATTTCTGACTTCTTGTATTAGGCATTCTAATTCTTTGAAGTTAGAGGACTTCCACTGGTGAACTTACTTGCCTGGTCTAATCAAAACTAAGTAGGCTAGCTAGGGTTTACTGCAATTCTAAAAAAAAATTCTGACTTCTTGACAGCACATTGAGAAACGATAGTTCCACCTGCAGTCCAATTGTAGAAAGATTTTATCTTTTCTTAATAGGGTTCAACATCTTCTTGTCGGTTTACTCTGAGCTTCCACTGATAGTGAGAAATCAGCATGTATTCCTACTATTCTATCTTATTGAGAGTTTCGAGCTGATGCGTGGATTGACCGATGCTACAAATAATTAACTAACTCCACCTGCTATTATACCCTTTCCTAATAAAAGTTAAAGATAACCAAGAGATCGTTTTAGGGAAGAGTGGGCAAACTCGGCCAACCCGATATGGATAACCTTTTAGAAGAGTCGCATAAGACTAGAGCCCTAATTAGATTAAGAGTAAAGAAGCCCTAACTCTTTGCTGCAAGTGGTAAATCTAAGTACTAAGTAAAATAACCTACGCTCAGTGCGTTCCAGTTAAAAGATATACCAGTCAACTCTTCCGCCGTCTGGGTGTCCCTTAACTACGCAGTTGAAAATTATAAAAACATAATTTAATAAAAGTAAAATGGACAGAAAATACCAATACATTGTTAAAAAAGCATCAAAAAGACTTCACAGTACAACACTTCTAAAACGATCTCTCTCTTTGTCTCTCTCTCTCTTTCTCTCTCTCTCTCTCTCTATATATATATATATACATACCACGGCGGATGTGAAGATTAGGCATTTGGGAAAGTTTGGGAATTTGGGAAAGTTTGGTAAAGTTTGGGAAAGTTTGGTTTTAAATTTGGATGCTTATAAACTTAAAATTTTTCAATAAATATTGATTAAAAAATTTTGGAGTTTGGTAAAGTTTGGCAATGTTTGGTTTAGGAATTTGGTAAAATTTGGGAATGTTTGGTTTGGGAATTCGGAAACGTGAGAACTTAAAAATTTCTAAAAATATTTCAATTAAAAATGTGGAAAGTTTTATCCATAAAATTTTTTAATAATATAACGATTAAGGAGGTATTTTACTTTCAGTATATTATTGTTCAAAGCTGATAACTAGTCTTAGGTAGATCTAATTCTTAACTTAGTGCAATTTTTCAACTTTTTAGACGGATTTTTATTAGTAGAACAATATGTTTACATGTGATGTTTAGGTGATGACTCAATNATATATATATATATATATATATATATATATACGAGAAATGCAGCTGGATCACTGATCACTTGTTTTTAACGCTTTTGACAAAATTTAAATAAAAAATAACTGTCAGACATGAGATTAAATTTTTTATTTTAAATAATTATTGTTTAATAATCATGTTGACTACGGTTTGTGATTCCAAAGTGTAGAGATCATCAGTTCTGGCCTTATTTTTCAAGTAAACTTCTCTGAAGCTGACAAATGCCTCTCAGGTTTGTAATGGCGCTTCGATATAGCATTATTTATTTTTTAGATTTTGTCAGTGTTTGCAATGCTCCTGTTTTTGTTTCTAATTTTTGAAATCTCACCATCAATGTTGAGTAAAAACCAGTTAGGTGTTATTTAATCTTCAAATTATCGAACGGAATTGTAAATGGAAAGGAGACCGCAGGCACCCAATCTGTTTGAAGTGGCGATTTATTGGTTATGTAATGTGCTCATTTTAACCAAGATGGAATAACTGATATATATACATGTATATATATATATAAACGAGATGCTTACTTTTATTTCATGTAGCACTGTGCTACTTAATTTCTATTTAATAAGCCCTATCATAATTAGAAGAAATAAGCTTTTTTGTCATCATATCTGTTGTTTGAGGCCATTGGTGTTTTTAGCAAAACAATGTTTTTTTGGAAACAGATTAAGTCAATATTATGTATGTAATTTATATTTCNTATTTATATATATATATATATATATATATATATATGAATGAAAAAAATTACTATAGCTCTGGAATTACAAATATACATGAATTTTATTGAACATTGTTTCTGACAAAGAAAATAGAATTTTTAACTTGTTCATAGAACAATGTTTATTATCAAAAGGCAAGAAACAAGTGCAACCCTACAATAATGTTACATGTCACCACTGGTTTATTCAAAATTTTAAATATATAAATAGCATATGCGATTGACCTTTCGACCATGAATGTAAATTAAAAGGATTTAAATTTCATAATCATGATATTGCATAACAAAGAAGTAAATGCATCTTAACCCTAATTATCACATTTTGTAAATCTGATTTTTTAAGAAAAATTTTATAAATAGCTAGTTTTTGAGAAGTTATTTTGTGCGCCAAACAGCCATATAGTTGTATCTGCAATTATTAAAAGATCTTTCTTCTTAAGACATTTCCTAAATTTTTCTACGTGCGATATCTTAGACGCCAGATAGAAGTATTCCAGGCGTTTATACAGTAAACATTGGCATGGTGGGCTTGCATACAATGCACATACTCCTAAATAAAATACCGATCGATTTTTTAAACAAGATACCGCGGTATCGGAATTTTTCGGTATTATCCTAGTCGCCATTAAATGTAGGAGGTATTTTACTTTCAGTATATTATTGTTCAAGGCTGATGACTAGTCTTAGGTAGATCTAATTCTTAACTTAGTGCAATTTTTCAACTTTTTAGACGGATTTTTATTAGTAAAACAATATGTTTACATGTGATGTTTAGGTGATGACTCAATTCTGTTTTTTTCGCCATTCATGACGTTGGTATTAATTTATTACCAGATTCAATTTGATTTTGACGATTTGTAAATTTGTTATTTTAGTTTAAAAAATAGAAAATTTAGTTGCCATACATATTTAAATTCTTAACATTATTCAGATAAATTGCATGGAAGATTAAGAGCTACTTCTGATTACTTTTGAGGTGAATTGAAGAATGATAATAATCAATCAGTTGACTTGCTCAAATAAAGTCCCTTAAAATATCGCAGTCATAAAATAGAACAATAAGATAGATTTTGTGCACATACGCATTTTGCAAGCTATTTCAAATCAGAACTACGTTACATCAAATCATTTCTGTAAATGATTTTATCAAAACCGGAGATTCAATTCTCATATTATAGCACATCACAACATTGCATTTGGCTATGCTATGTCCCAATTTTGTTAAGGATCTCTCAAATGAATTTTTAATTAATGAATTTGAGATGTCAAATCAATCTAAGATCCAATGCTCCAATTTGATTCCTGAAGTAATGAAGAAATTTCTAGATTGTCTAAGTCTACTCTAAAAGTCTCACCCTTCACACAAGTAAATCAATCAATAATTTTACTGCCAAGTAAATTACTATAACAGAAATATGAAATCTACATGCTTTAGATTACAGTAAATTAGTAAGCATATAGAGCAAATTTTGAAACATTGATAGTAATAATACAATGATTGATCAAATTTCACTAAAATCCACATTATTGTACAATGACCTATCGATAAATTTAGCAACTGTTGTGAAAAACTGATATTAATTTCTAAATATTTGAATTATATTTTTAGTAATCCATGTCAATTACGAAAAATATGAATGAAATGAATTATCTAAACGGAAATTGTAAAGACAAAAATGAAGAAAATTTACACCGAGTGTTAAAATATTATCTACAAATTATCTAACAAATGCAAAAATGTCCTTGAAATTACTTTTGGAAACTAATATATGACAAAAATGGAGTCTTATATCAAAGTCTTTCACCTAATAATCCTTCCGAGATAAGATCATTATGGATAAAAATTAAAAAAGTATATTATCAAAAAAGATAGCAAATATAATAAGTAACGCATTTATAAATCTAGAAATTATACAGATCCTAAAGAAAATATTAATTCTAGACATAAATGGGAAATTCATAGTAATTAATTATAAAAAGAGCAATTCATATTTTTTGCAACCTTGCATCAGTTCAAAGGAATATCACAAGGCATAAAAGTTAATAAATCATAAGGACCATTTAAAACACCAACATGCATTGATAAACAAGCTATGTTTGATTTTTAAAGCAATTTATATCTGAGGGTGTCTTTCCAACTGATGTGTTAGTAGCACAAGTCATGCATGTACATAAAAATGTGATACCAGAAATGCAATTAACTACAGACCAATTTCAGTCCTCCCAATGATTGTTCCTTAGAACATGGGAATTATTGTCTTAAAAAAACTTTGTAGAAATTCATGCTAACAGTCGAATTTTCTAATACATGTCTAGCAATGATTTATGTAAGTGATGTTCGCCTTCAACATCGCATAATTGTCTATCATAACACTAAATTTGCCAATTTTTGTTATTCATGCATAAATTGATGTTAAACATCTTCTAACTCTGTTATAATTCGTTGATGCTTTAGGCAAATGGCATGATTAGCAATAATAGTAACCAAATGAAATTAAGATATAAAAGTTATTGGCAGTTGACAAAACCGAGTGAGCTTTGTAAAGCCTAAGTATGTTAACTCTATTTATTCTTGTCAACATTCTACCCTGTAAGTAATATGACTTTCATGAATATTCTATAAGCTTATAGAGGAATATTCCCTTAAAAATTGAACGCATCATTCAAAATAATTGAGGAATTTCATTCATTTTCAAAAGCTTTTAAATCTGAAAGTATTACTCCACAAAAAACTACTTCAAGTTCTTGTGTTCAATAATTAAGGTCTTTAGGACTATTCTCTGATAGAAAATACACGGTGCAAATGGTAACACTAAGTTTCCAAGTCGGTAAATTTGAACAGAATGATAAGTTTTATTGATTCTAATAGAGTTTGTAAAAATATATCTCAAAGGCAACGAGTATTCTTGACCTAAGAGAAGAACAAATATCGGCACATACAATATACATTTGGTTTTAACCCCAAGACTGAGCTTAACTTGAGAAGTCTATTTACAGAAAACAAAATAATTGAGGGTATTTGTTTCTGCCATGTGCTAACACCTTATCTGAACGCTAGGTAAGGGAATAATTTTATTATATTTATATGTATTATGTACTTCAGCGACAAGAATAATACTTACCCCAAATGTTCGTTATAACGGAGGAGCACATTTATTGAACCACGAGTTTACTTTGTCTGAACTTAGAAGTTTATTGATAATGGGAAATACTGTCAGTCATAATGAAGAAAGCTACTCCAATATTTTAGAAAAAAATAAATTAAACCAAACAAGCAGTAGGGTCCGGCGGTATACCGATATCGCGGTATTTTGACAATTCCCAACCGGTATTTTGCCTAAAAAATTGATCGGTATTTTATTAAAGGGTATGCGTATTGTATGCAACCCTCGGGTCAATATTTGCACTATAAAAGTCTTAAATATTTCTGTACTAAGGCTAGAATACAGAAATTTGGAAAACTCAGGAAATTTCTTAGAAGAATGGTTTATTAATCATGCATTTCAATAATATGGCTGTTTAGAACTCATAATTTTATCAAAAATACTTTCTTAAAAAGATTTCATAATGTGCCCATTCAGTGCAATTATTTTTTTATAACGCTATAGTCATGATTATGAAATTTAATCCTTTTTATTTATTATCAAGGTTGAAATAAGATCCATTGCAATCTTAATAAACTGGTGATATATGTATAACATTTCTGTAAGTTGCTGGTGTTTCTTGCATTTTGATATTAAACATGCTTCTATGGTGCAGCTAAAAGATCTATTCTTCTTGTCAGACCCTATTTTTCATTAAAATTCATGCACATTTGTAACTACTATCATAAGTCAATAAAGTCAAAATTTAGAAATCAATTCTTTTTTAATTCATGCACATTTGTAACTACTATCATAAGTCAATAAAGTCAAAATTTAGAAATCAATTCCTTTTTGGACAGGAACTCCGAAAAGTGTCATATAATTGATGTAACCATGGTATCCAACCACTGCAAAAAATGACATGTTATTTTTTACTTCAATATTAACTTTGTAGTGCTGAAATAAATACTTAAAAATTTAGATCCAAAAAATTTCAAATTTCAAAAGAATATGTAAAAAATTGTTTTTAGTAAATAATGTCAATTTTATAAGGTGAAATTTTGCATTTTTAGGTAAACCTAATAATTACGATAAATCCTCGAGTACAAGCCGCCACATTTGGGTATTCTAAAGTATAGCTTAGTAAGAAGTTTACAAATATAATTTTTAGATTCGATGACATAAGTTACTTCTTACTAATGCATCTATTATTCCTTTTATTATTTTATTTTTATTATTCCATTATTATTTTGATCTTAATGTTTTTCATATATATATATATATATATATATATATAGTCATGGCGATACCTGGTATTTTAGTGATACCGAACCGAACTTACTCCTAGAATTTTCATACCTAACAAGCAGCTATTATATTCAATGTTCAAGCAAAAATTTAGCGAATAAAGAACCTATAACAAGCACTGACATTTCAAATTTTACTCAAGATATTCTTAAAGAAATTCAAAATATTAAGGATTTTCCTAAATTTTAAAAGATATTCCCAAATAAGAATAATGAACTTGTTTTTGCATGTGAATCTAAAGCTGATGTTGAGGTTTTTTAAAATAATATCGGGAAAAATATGTCATGTAATTTTATAGAATATAAAAAGATTGCACCTAAGCTAGAAATTCTAAATGTACCGAGTTATTTTTAAATGCACCTGAAATCAAGGAAAAAATATTAGTGGAAAACCCAAAGTTGTAAGATGTGTGTGGCTTAAATGATTCAATATTTGAAATATTATTTACTAAGATTACCGGATACAGCAAAACCTCAATTATTTTGGTCAAAGTATCCCCAAACATACGGAAATTCTTGTTTGACAACAGCATACATATTGGTCTTCAAATGTACAAGGTCATTGAATATTTTTATGCACGTATGTGTTCTACCATATTGCAGTATTAAAAATGAGTTCTCATAATTTTACTTCTAAATTTTTACATTGATATGTACCACGTCCAATATTGAACTTTAAGAAAATGCTATTGCTCCGTTAGAAAAATGAGAAAAAATTTTCATATACAAAAACACTTCAACGACAGTCTTTTCACCTGATTAAAATGTCATTCTCTGGACAAACACATTTATTCAATCACGTGCAATAAACAACAGACACGCAAAAACACCAGATGGGGACAGCTACTTTATTAATTTTCATTGAACATGCCTCATCAAGATGAAAGAGACGTTCTGCAATATTTTTTTCATACTGGAACCACAGACAGCAAATCTTTACTCAAATTAGCGGGCATCAACCAAAAACATTCTACAGAAACTTCAAAAAGTTGACTGAAACGAAAACTCTAAGAAGTAGAAAGGAAGTGGTCAATCCCTCAAATTGCCTAGAAATGAAAGCTTTTTTCAAAGTTTTTTTACAAAGCCCTTTGAAATCAACCCATAACAAAGTTGTCTCGACATCGACAGTGTACCAAGCACTTTCAAAGGTAGGAGACTGTGAAAAAAAGTGCGAACAACGTGCCACTATTGACACAAAAACAGTAAGAAGACCAAGTTAGCTTCTGTGAAACATTGTCGCTGGATAGATTTTTCACAAAAGGCCTTCATAGCCGATTAGTACACGTCCCAGATGCATAGAAACAACATTTATTATTGGTGTACGACATCCAAGGTGTTTGGGTGATAATGAAGGACGATGTGGAAAAGAAAAATCCAAAAAATATGCAGAAACAGATGCAAATTTGCTGGAGTTCTCAGAAAAATGTGCTACCTCCGGAGGCAATGTTGCCAAATTTTTTTAACATAAACATATAAAAATCTTAATTTGCTATCGATTAATATAAATACTATTACTGTGCGTGTTTTTGTTGCTAAGAGATTAACACATATTCTATTTCTAAGTTTTTTTACAGTAGCTATATCTTTCAATTTATAATATATTTCTAAGATCAGCTGTTGCATGATTTCATCTGGATGTAATAAAATATATAACATTTTGTCATTCGTCTTTTGATCGCATTATTATTACTATTCGTAATTCTATTCATCCATTAAAAAATCTTTTTTAATTTTTTTAGAATTGTCAGGTAAGTTAGTTAATAAGAACCAAAAATATTTACATAAAATTTTAATCAAATTTCTTGGCAATAAGTAACATATTTTAAAATTAATTAGATATTAGCAGTCGTTTTTTTTGAATGAATGAATTTTCATAATTTTTTAATTTTAGTTGATTAACTTAACACTACCAAATATTAAATTATTGGTCGCTCCATTATTTTTTGGAGAGCTGATAGCTGATAGACTAACTAATACTATATGAAAATCTAATGCTGATGTGTATATGTAAAATATGGCTGCTTTCTAAGAGAATTCCTTCAAGTTATGCTTAAAGTAACTGAATGCATATTTTTTGAATTTTTTTACTGAATCAACATTCCAATACCAATCTATACATATACAAATAAATTTTTAGTAATTCGAATTGCTATTCAAATCATTTATAAACTTCTTTAAAGGAAGGCTTCAATTAGCAAAATTAGTTTTTTTTAATCAGCTCTTGAACTCTTGCTCAGTGTTGTTTTTTATGCTAGAATTACAGTATGCCAAGCGGCTAGTACTGAGGTTTTTACATACTTTGTACACACTTTGTACTAAATTTGGCCTTCTACTTGTGATTAATTTGTAAATACAGAAACTTCAGTTTCATGAGCATTTCGATATTTTTTCAGAAAATAAAACAATTCTTCTAATGAAGATTCACCTTCGATTGCCCCCAAAATCCATGCGGCATTTGTCTGCTGAACGATAATGCTCAGACGTTGTTTAAAATATTCCGGCGCATGTGGTTCCTTTAATAAAAATATAAGCAACTTACCAAGTTTGGAAACGAAGACTTAAGTGGATTTTCCTGCGTTACTTTCGTATTCAAAAGCAAGATGTTGAAATATATAGCCTTTTGAACAATGCCACAATACTTGGCCGTTTTTCGGGATTCAGTTTCTGTTGCAGGAGGAATGAAAGTTGAATTCCGACTAAGAACAATTGTTTCAACCACCGTAGCCTCCTACATTAAAGGGCATCCTTTTGTGGAAGGAATATTAGTTCATATGAAACTTTCAAGTTTTTCGAAAACCGGGAAAGACCAATTTCTTTGAAAACTGGAAGGTTGTTCATTAGGGAGTTACGAATTATTTGAAAGCTTTGACCACAAATCTAACGGTTTTTCCAGACGGTCTCGAAATTGTATCAGACATCAAAATATGTGGTTTATGGCTGTCTCAACATCTGAAATGGAACTCTCACATTGACTATATTGTACAAAGACCCAGCGATTATATTAAGCACTACGCTTGTTACGCAAATTTGTTGAAACCTTAAAGCTTAATAACTCAACATTATTTTTCAAGCAACCATCTGTTGCATCTTGGAATAATGTTCTGCCGTGTTTGTCGTATTATCGGAATACCTAAATAAAAAAATTCAGATAATTTGTAACAGAGCCGAAGGTATCATATCTGGTTCGTCTTCTGGAAAGATCATTATAAACATAAGCGATGTCATAAAGCTATTGCATTGTTCCAGAAAGCATTAATTCCGGATCACCCACTAATCTATCTAATCCCCGTCGGTTACGTTTCTCAATCCACTTTGTAATTGAAAAAATAAATTTGGAAATACGCACAAATCAATTCATTCTTTTCTGTTCAAGATATCTTAGTCACTAATTGTATGTTCATATTTTAGTCAAAATTCATTTTGTATTTTTTGTACCAAAGCTTAAATAGACCTTACTACTACGACTACTACTGCATTTAACCACAGGGGCAAGGAAGCAGATGGATGTTAGAATATGAGTTGAAGGTATACCTATACCACTTAGGGAAACTGGAAGACACACTTGTAAGTTTGCATTTTCTGATAAATTAACTTTGGTAATACATTCAATTAAACTATTGCTAAGAGGGTCATACTTCTCAAGTTGATTGAAATTCAAGAATGTGGAGGGGCAAGAAAGACTGTACGATAACATTGCTATAACCAATGCATTCTTCAGCTAGCAAAGAGCAGCATGAACATCTAGAAACATTAATCTGTCTGAGAGAACTTACAGCTCATTGGTTCTAGTCTGTAAAATCTTCAAAACTGCATCTGATCCAATTCAGCACCAACAAAAATGTGATCGTCTGTGATGCTGGAGCTTTGTATATAGCGGCGAATAGCGAGCATAATTGCCTTTGGCCATAAGAACAACTCTTCCACATAACCGTGAAAGTCCCACAAACTGCAAATGGTCTCACCTTGAGGTTTTTCTTCTGCAGAGCAAATAGGTTTGCACCAAAAAGATTGGACGAATACCATTGGTACTTTGGCTGAATTCCCAAATTAACAAATTTGGTAAGACTTGTGACAAAATTGCAAGCATGCCTGAGATTGATCTCCGTACGGATATCACAGAGTATCTGTGGACGAAGACCATTCTGGACTTTCTGCTGAACGAGGTGAAAATTAGTGGATTGATACCAAATCGTTCTAGAGGTGATAGACACAGGGAAAGAATGCATTGTTTGCGTATTTGTCACCTGACTAGTAGCATGGAGATTCTTGAATAAATCCGCCACATCTATAGCTAGTTGCCAGAACCACTACTGGATAGACGGGTAGTACCCTTGGCCCTGGATAATATTATGTTTACTAGATTTTAAAGTATTATTCAAGGCGTACAATCGAAATTCAGAAACTACTTTCATGTTATATGTGTTTATGGAAGATGCAGGTGGGTAAAGCTTCTTGGACTTCTGTTTTGCTTTCAAAGAAAAAGTTAGAATGCATAGAAAAATCGTCCAATTGTCCTAGTTCTCAGGATCCGCAATGACTTTATTCATGGAACGGATATCTAATGAAGTTGGTTATACCTAAAAATCTCGGCTTTAGGTACAAACCAATTAAGGAAATCAATAATGGGACTAGTCTCTGATGTAAATGATTCAGCACAAGATTCCTTGGTTAAGGTGAAATTTCCAAAGAAACTGGCGGACTTGGAGATTGTCAGCTGATTCATCTGTTGAGTAAGGACTTGTTGTTGTTGGACTTTTTAGAAGGATCATATATAGGACAGATAAATCCTAGTTTCCAATTTGCAGCCAACATGAATATAGTTATAAACAACTCACCGAACACCTTTTCGTCTGAAAGAGCGGTGACAATGGTTGCAATATGAACCTTTGTATAATGGGATAAAACTTTGTTCATTAAATAATATTAAGTGCTTAGATGTTACATAAATTTGTGCAAACAATTTAGGATTGCCCAAAATTAGCATATTACTCTACGTCAGAGCTAGAAATGGCAGTAGCTGTCCCACGCTGACCTATGGGCTGAGTGACAATATTTACAATTTCTGAAGTGTCTGGTTATTAAGCAAAATAATATGATGGGTGGGTGATAATGATTCAAAATGGGTAAATTATCTGAAGCTATGTATATATTTGTGCACTGATATTTAAATCTTCAGATAATGGTTATTACAAGCTATGAGATTTGCCAACGAGTCCATAACTATAATAAAAGTTGAGCATTGCTTACCCACCTCGTAGTTTTAGCAGAATCTAAATATTATAATGGGCTGTACATTGTAGTTTAACAATGAATGATGTTTGGGGTGCATTTTTATGATTATTATTAATTATAGAACCATAATATATTGTATTTCAAACACCAAAAAAGATTCATTGCATCTAAATTGGAATTTGACAATATAGTGCTACAGGGACAAAACCATTCGACTTAAGAACATTAATACAAATTGTTGATGTTTGCCCATATAATGCACACATCACCTTTCGATCTAACCTTCGAGAAAACATGAATCATCTTTTTTACAATAATCCATATGGTGAAGCCCAAATATTGCCTGTTAGGGTCTGAAGATTGGATACTGAATTGCAGATATGGTAGCGCATATCTTTGCTGAATGAGATGTTTGCAAAGCGTGTACGACTGTTCTAATTTGACTACGTAAAATGAAACACATCATCGTCAGCATTCTTAAAAAAAGAGCCACAGATTTTCGATTAAGAACATTACGTAGTTCATGCGCATGTACGCATGTTTGTTTCGAAAGTTCACAATTGTAAAAATAAACAACCGGATCCAGTCCTCTAAAACCTATATAGAGCCATACTTTCGGTATAGCAATAAATGCGTAAATACTTTCACAGAAATATTACAGAAATGTTCTATACATTTAATATGATAACTTAGCAAATAGATGTGAGATATAAATCAAATTTTCAACGCTGCTTAAATAAAGTTTGTGGTGAATATTTTATAATATCAAAATAAATATATTCAATATATTTACAATATTAATCTATGTTGACTAATACAAAAAGTCAATATCATAAAATGTAATTGTTATAAAAGTTCAAATTTCGTTGGAATGCAAATAAGAACTGTTAATCTAAAATACACTGAGCGACAACCGAACTTTCAGTTTTGTAAACCCATACATTCAATTAGCCGAATTTTCGAAAACCCAAATTTAAAACAAGATAGTAGTAAACCAAGGATCCTAATCTAAGTTATGTATAAGTGAAGTGATCTAAAACACAGTCGGTTTTGGTAAAAAATTTTAATTTAATAACGGATAGAATAGTCAATCCTCGATTATCCGAGACTCTTATCTGCCACTATTTGACTATGCCGATTGTTTTCTCATTTCAATCAGGTAAGCCATCATAAATTTGTGATATTTATAAGATAAACTTTCATTTTCTTCTTCACTACAAGTAGCCTGATGAAATTCCATACACAATTTCTGATTTGATTATAGGAGTATAGTTTGAGGTAAATTTTTCATATGTGTAAAATTTATAATTCAATAATCATTTGAAAACACACAACATATTTAAAAATCTCTGTCTAAGTTAGAAAATTCACATTTGCAAACGTCTCATATATAATGAACGTGGACGAATAAAAATTGTACAAGCATTACCAGCTATCATCACATGTAGAACGAGAAATATATATTTTTAATGATTTACAGTGTAGATTAAAAATATTGTAAATTGAAATTTTTACATATTTTTATTCTATTTTTCAATATATATATATATATATATATATATATA
>CABFPE010000101.1:1008191-1023081 GCA_900660155.1 Hofstenia miamia
TATATATTAGGTTGTCCCAAAAGTTCGTAAACACTTGAAAAAAGTTGGTAAACGCTTGAAAAAAATTGAAATTTTATTACTCAAATAATAGCTGCGACAATAAAGTTTATTCCTAAAAATAAAGACCATCATGTTCCAAGACTTTCTGCCATCGATCTGCAAGCTTTCGAATCTGGTTAAAGTACCATTCAGCCGGCTTTGAATCGAAGAATTCTTGACATGCTTCTTCGACTTCATCAAACGATTCGAATCGGCGGCCTTTCAGAAAGTGTTGCATTGAACGGAAAAGGCCGTAATCTGATGGAGCACAATCAGGACTGTAGGCTGGATGTGGTAGAACCTCAACGCCGTCCAGTTCTTCAAACATGTCTTTGGTCTTCCTGGCGGTGTGTGGCTTGGCGTAAATATAAATTTACATTATGGTTTGACCTTTATTAAAATTTTGCAACAAAGAAAAAACCAAATCTCATTGTAATTTTCAGTTCATTTATATGAATTTTATATTAAAATGGTTAAAATTTTTCAATTACTGTGCACGATCAGAATAAATTAAATAGGAAATTTGAAACCCATACCAATTCATTGTCTTCATTAATTATAAAGAGCGACTGTGGAGAATTGGCCTCGAAGTATGGACTTTCATTTAAATCATTGATGATAACATCCAAGTAGCCAGTGTCATAGAAGTTTGCATCATTTTCATTTGTAACTTTTATAAGGATTCGAAATGTTGGCGGAGGTGGCAGTGATTCATAATCAAAGGTTGAACCCGCAGTTATAAATACCTCTCCAACTAAAACAAAACTGCATTTACCTACGTACCAACATTATGTAGTAAAATTGTAAGAATAATTTCATTATAGCTTAAGACATCTTAGTACTTGTCTTTGGATAATAAACTTCTTTGCTTTTTAGAATTGTATCGAGGTTTTGCTTACTTGATCTTACATGATGCTCACAAATCAAGAAAATGATAGTTATTAATCTAAAAGGCCTAAACTTAAAAAAGAATGAATACATAAGTATTTTCAGCAATGATGCTATGAATAAGCCTTTTACTTGAAATTGGTTTCAGTTGATTTTACTAAGCGCTTAGGAGCTTATGGGTGTTCCATTTTAAGGATTTTCTGAAAATAACTACCAAGAGAAAAGAAATAGCATTTCATGACTTTAAAATTAAAACGTACCTTGATTAATTGAAAACTTAGAGGATTCATCATTTCCTTCGTTATCTGTAACAGACTCAATGGTATAAATGACAACATCTCCTTCAAAATTATCAATTTTTAATTCATAAATACGGAAATCGTTTGGATATTCTTGATTTTCATTAATTGTAATTGATGTGTTAAGATTTGTAATGTTGGGAGGAATATCAATATAACATCGAGAATTGTGACTGACACCATGGCAACAGCGTCGGTGTTGGCTCCATCAGAAGCTACAAGTTCAAGAATGTAAAGATTGTCAACCTCATAGTTTAGATCTGCATCAGCCGTGATTCTTACTTCAGCCGCTAAAAGAAGAATGTGAAAATTACGATATTCGATAATATAATTTTCTTTTTCCAAAATTTTGAGCACCAGATCAATCGAATTTTAATCAGTTTGGGTTTGTTAGTTTCATTATTCTGAGTAGTAAAACTAAAAAAATAGTATAAATAAAATTTTCTTGAAGTGTGATTATACGGCATATATTATGAATATGAAAAATATGTGAATATTTAAAAAAGTAAATGTGCTTCATTATCTCTATCGCTTTTCAGCGCAATGAAAAATTATTCATTGCAAAAGTTGTTAGCAAAATATGGGCTCCATTTTTCAATTACCGGTTGAAATTTGGATCAACAAAGTAGCGTGTTCAAAACACGTTTTAGGACAATCATCTACATCACAAGTCCTGCCAAATATTATATAATATTTCTTTCATTGCTAATTCTTTGATATCGTGAAGTAAGCTTAGAAAGACGTAGTTCGGAAATAAGAATGTTATGTTTAACGCAATTCTAGTTACATCATACTATTGATCTCTTCAATTGAAGTCTTACTGGTGCTTGAATATTGTTAACCTCGATCAAAGTCTGAAAAGGGTCAAACTTTTTCGACCCAATCAAACCCGACAAGAATGATATGTAGACCCAACTCTCCTATATAAATTTGATCCGACTCTACCAAACAAACAAAATTATATGCGTTTTCAGACGTAACTAGAAAGCCAAAACTAATTCTTTGCTATCGCGCTTTTCAATTGTTCAATTTTGTGCTAAAACATACATATAATGAACAAATTGTCAACGTTTTTTATTATATTGACATGACCCGATTTAAAGCAAAAACCTTGATCCGAACCGACCCGAACCCGGCATAAAGTTGACCCAACCAGACCCGCAGGTCAACCCGTTTTCACCCCTTCCTCGATCTATACTTACATGTATTATCAAATATGCGCCATCTACAAAATAATTTGCCCTCAACCAAATGTGTTATTCGTTTTTTAAACACAAATAATTTATGAGTCAAACAGTTTGAGGATATTCTAGTACTGATAAAGACGTTCCACTAACAAGATTTGTCACAAATTGAATGTCTCGCTAACTGATTTTCCATTTTACATGACGTAATATCTATATTCTAGAAATGAAAACAGCAAAAGTGAACGAAATCATGAAAAATTGAAGTAACTCAAGACATTTCTGAAAAATTTTTTCAAGGCTTTAATTCAATGAGTGCATGACACGAATATTTATTCTCGTGATGATGCATTTAAGGTGTCTATTTTTTGAGAATGTGATGAAACCCACTTGTATATCTCTGGACTCGTTGTTGCTTCAGTTGCTCTTTTGAGCTAAAAACACAGTCGCGATCATTTACCGGTTTGAGTAAAATGCTTGGTCTAGCTACTAGAGTTTTGCTGTCCAACAAAAATATTTTCTTGTTCCCGTCCGTTCCCGCAGTGTTCAAAATGTTTTAGTATCGGTAACGTCAAGGTTCGGTACCTCAAACGTTAAAAACAAAAACGCAAAAATACACGAAATAGTTTATCGATTTCTCAAAAACAGAAGTTCAAATTTTTCACTGAAGTGCTGGTACCGTCAAAGATTTTTAATGTAGTACCGCTAACGGCACCACATTTTTAATCCAGTACCTTACCGACGGGACCGGGATGGCATTCTACTAGCTACCCTTTTTAAATCCATATCAATTATGTAAGCAATTAGACAAAGCAAATAAATCACAAGAACGCATGTGTAGATAAAACAGCAAATTCAACGCAATAAAAATAGAACTTCCAGGAAGTCAAGGCAGCAACCTTGAATTTCCAGACAGTCTCAGATTTCCGTGCAGTATGGGCTAGAAATCGCCGGTATACCGAACCAAAACTGAAACCGTGGTTTCCATGTGCAACCGAAACCGAACCTAATATGAGACGATTTTTTAAGATTTAATAATTCAATCTTATAGGTGCTTTGAAATCAAGTACATGTAAGTCGGGGTCATGGTATTAAATAGATCCGCCTTGTGTTGCAGCACCATAACCAAATGCGCTGCAGCTTACCAAGTTTTTACCCGTCTATTCAGATACATAGAACTTCAAATTAATATAATAATGCGTTTGTGCATCATTGCTTAATAAACTATTTTTTCGAATATTTTTGAAAACCGAAACCGAACCAAAACCGAGCTCGAATTCTTAAAACCATTGATCTCTAAGTGCGGACACCAAGCATTCAAAATTAAAATATAATTATTAAATTTGTAAAATTTAAATTTCAATTGATAGTTCAAAGTTACTAAATATATACATCATTGCAATTACATATACGTATTAATTGCTTTAAAATGTAAGTGCGCGAAATAACTTGGCAAATACAATATATTAATCTTTCAGGTGAAAGAGACATAGCAATAAGCTTGTGCATTATTATGTAATGTAATAGGTAATTAATGATAAACTCATAGAACAAGATATTACATTCGCATGCTTGAAATTGAACATTAATTTGAAAATAAGAATTGTCATTCATTTAGCAATCAAAGTATTTTAACAAAAATATTTCAATTGCTGCTAAAATACTTCATTACTTTTATTTTCTGGTTGCATTCCAATTATTGTTTATATTCCATGCAGAAAAAGTTTAGTAGGATAAACCTTGCATTTTGTTTTCATTTACACAATTTAGCAATGAAGTTATAGAGAATTTATTCCAATATTGATAAAAGTTAACCTTAAGCTTTTTGCACGCGATGACGTTAATTATTCTAGGCCTCGCTACGCTACACTTGTTGGCAGAATTAAAGAATTTTTTGAATTACTTAGCATTCAAGGAAGCACTACTCCACGGGAAGCTTTTCGAGTTGAATTCAAGTTATACAGGCTGAATTTGACTGCTTACGTTTCGAGTTCGAGGATTTTTGGAGAAAATTTTCGAGATCAATCGAATTTATTTTCAAAGGTTAACACAATTTCGAGATTTTAAAGCTAAAAATATTTATTTCAACTAACATAAGAACGGAACCTTAAAATAATTGATTCCTTACAATATTTTCAAATGAATTTTCAATCGAGTTTTAGTATTAATGATCTCTTTTCGAATTTTCTACTTTAACTACTTATCATTCGCGTGAGCGCTCCCTTACTACGTCCTGCAGCGTCAGCCAACAAACATGTATGCGATCCATGAAAAATATTCCCCCTCTTTTCATCACTACTGCCAGCATTAACACCCCACGTGCAAAAGTTAGTTTTTTTATAATCATGTTTTGTGATTACATATATTTATTGTTTATTATTATTGTTATGTATAATTCATTTCGATATTAATTAATCATACTTTGTAATTTTCTAATAATTTTCTCAAACACTATAATCGTAGTGTTTATTTATTGCATAGTCGACATAAATCAAATAATCATTTTGGAAAATCAAATGGTGGTGGTTTATAGTTACTAATACCCAATTTCTTAAATCTCAAAATACGCAATGACATCAACTACAAAAATGCTTCAAAATATAAACGTTTTAGGTACTAGTAAGAAATCTTATAAACATGCATTTTAGAATTCATTCAAAAACTCGAAACTGCATTATGAATGCCTCTCCCGAAGAAAATGACCTTGTTACTTGACGACTGCAAAATAAACAATCTAGCAAAATTTAGCAAAATAAAAATGATATTTTTTAAACTTCATCCGATTTCAAAATGCCGAATAAACAGACCTACTAGGATCATTCAAACCTTAATTGATTGTATCGTATTACCAGAAAATATATGTAGGAATTTCGAATACTTTCCAGAATATAGCTCTTTCTCTAATCAGATTACTAACCATCCAAATTTAAAGCGAAAATGGATGAATATCAAAGAGACGGAGAGAGAAACTAAAACAGGTTTTTGGTTCAATTTATATAAAGCAATAAAGCATTGCATCGCAATGAAATGGTAGGAAATTTCTTTTAATCTCATCTTTCTTCTACATGAAAAACAAGTTCTAGTTAATGCCGAAACCAAAAGGAGATCACTGAGATGTAGAAAACTTAAACCAGTGGTAACCGAGAAATTTAGCCAAGTGATTCTAGGAAAAAATGAAGTACTTTAATAATTTTAATGATCTACAAACTACCTGATAGCTTCCTATTTTACAATGAAGGAAAACATAAGGAATGGAATTAATTATGAATTTAAGGTCCTGTCATATCAAAAGTCAATGTCGAATTTCATCAATGATATTACTTTGAAATTTCCTTCTAATACATTCAATGAGACATTTTTAATATCCAACATTTCAACCATCCTATAATATACACTTAAAATTAACATATTCTTGGTACTGTTTCACCAAATTACCTTTCGTTATTCAACTCCTTATGAAATGATGAAAACAATGAGTAAATTTAAAACAAATAAATCTAGTGGCCCTTATAAAATATAACTGCAAGTTCTATAGCCAGACTTCTAAATTATATTCTTAATGAATGTAAAAAATAAGTTTTTCTTACTGCCCTAAGCAAGCATAATCTTCACCTGGTTTTATAAAAAAATACCTTACATCCACATTAACTAAAATTTTTGAAGGGCTCTTGCATAACCTATTATCATTTATGAAATACCGCGTAATCTCGAAATTCACAATTCGGATTCAGGAATTTTTTTTTACTGATGACGTATTATTATGTGTAACTGATAAATGGAATTCATGTCTTGCTTCTGAGCAATGTGTTACAATCGCTTGTCTTGACCTATGTAAGGCATTGATTTAAAAGTAACAGAACACAATGTGTAAAAATGAACAATAAGTATTCCAAAAAGCTACCTGTTAAAACTGTTTTCCTTAAGAACAATTCTCGGGCCACTTCTATTAAATCTCCATGTAAATGAGATAGAAATCATTGTCAATTAGTTCAAAATACTGATGACACATGTATTTTTAGTGGAAAGAATTGCTTACAAATCGTAATAAACATCTCAGAATAAAATTGCAATAGAGTATGCTGATGTTTTACCACTCTGCAAATTGAATATAAATTGCGAGAAAAATATTTTGTATCTTAATAAGAAGCAAGTGGAATGCATTTCAAATCATAAACTCAATTTCAGCAAAGTCTCTATTGTTTGAATAGATTTCATTAAATAGTTAGACGTAAATTTCGATTCTGAACTGTTCTATAATGTTCACATAAATGCTGTTTTCAAATAATGGTGTTTGGTTTAAACATTAACTCATATTTCACAACCACTACCAATATATTTTATTATTCCATTTTATTAAAAGTCACCTAAATTACTCAACTGTCGTATTTTAAGAATTAAGTGAGGTTTTAGTCAAAGACCTTCTAAAATGGGCAATAATCGTCTGACAAAAGAACTCATACAATGTCAAAAATTAAATTTATTCAAATATACTATTTCCACAATAACCACGCATTTTACTATTCTGTTAGTCTTCAATGCAATAAAACGATTACCCCCTTATAACATAACATCTCTTGAAGATTTCGAAAATATACAAAATAAGAAAAAAAAATAAGTTTACAGACAAAAGTTTTGCAAATGAAATGATCAAACAATAATAATTTATTAATGTGGAAACTGGAACGAGTTACCATGGGAATTAAAAAATTTCACATATATTAAAACTTATTTATATGACGCTGTTCACGTAGTAATCAGTCTAAGAAGTTGATTGCGGGACTAAAAATATATACGTTATGACGGTTTGGGCTGGATTTGCACCCTAACAGAATTATTGGCATTTAAGCTGCAGAACCGGTATATTAAGTAGCAAGCATAAAAGTGCTTTGGGTATTCAATGCAAATACATAGTGATAAAATATATTTTTTAATTCATTTTTTAGATTGCTAAACAGAGAAATTGTATACATTAACATTCTCAAACCTAATCAATTCTATAAAAAATTCGAAATTTTTTTTCAGATACATACATTAATTCCCAGATGACAATTGAGGTTCATTGGACCCCAATCTAAATTCTTCAACGTCTTACCAATTAACAAATATAATGAATTTTCACATGCTCATAGGAGAATAATAATCTTAACATATAGTTGTAAAAAATGATCAAAAAATTGAAATTTGAAAGATGATTTTGCAGTATAAATAGTAAGTGAAATCTTCATAATTGTCATTTAAGGGTTAATATTACATTCCAAAAATAGTATTTACCATTTAAATGCCTCAGGATATTTTATGACAGCTTTATGTTGACATTTTTGGCAAAATGATCTAAGATATCACACTGAGTTTCAAATACGTTTGAAGCATAAACTCATAAACCTGATATAATTTTGCTTTGTATGCTTCTTGACGACTAGAATTACTACTTCGATCAACTGTGTAGCCTACAGCAAATTTTATAAAAAATATAATTTTGAAATTTCCAAAAGAATAATTTTCTTCCACTTTGCCAAATCTTGAAAAGCTATGTATACACTAAACAAACATTGACAAAAGCAACATCATACAATTTGAATATATTCAAATAACAGGTGTTTTTTGCAATCAAGTTCAGACATGAATTACAGAGTAATTAATCTTGAATATATAGGTAGGGTAATATCAAAGGCCAGGCGTTTGAATTAGGCAGGGGTCATGGCCGAGTGCTCCTCCTCTCGGGCTACTCCCCTGGTCATAGGTTGTCCCATAATTTCTCAAAATACTTGATCGATTTCACACATTCAAATCAAAAAAGTACGGCATATCTTTCATTGCGGATATTTGAAGAATAAATGCCGTTTCCCGAACTCCTTTACTTAGCTTCACTCTATTTTTTAAACATGAAATAAGAATGAAAATTTCATGCAAAATATACCAACATAAAAGTGGAAATTTTATTTATCAGGAAAATTTACAGGCTACAGAGATTCTCCCTAATTAGAACATACTTTGAGGCTTGTTTATATTCTTCTGAATGATTGTTGCTTAGAACTATGCGGTAACAAGCTTAAAATAATGTTGAAAACTTTAAAATCATTTGCAGGGACTTCATTACGAAATTCATAAGCACAGAAATGAAGATAATTCGAATGTATGCAACTCATACACTAAGGTGTCTAACATAGCACTTATAATTGTCTCACATATGGAAAAACACATCCGACAAAACAACGACAAGTTCTGTATTGCAAGTGATACGTATTGGTAAGATTTCATTCATGTAAATATTCCTATGAACGTTCTCAAAATCTTACCGATTTGATGACAAATAGAATTGAAAACATTCAAAGGAAGCTCTATTGCATTGCATCGACAATGTGTACTATCTGTTAAAAGATATTCACAATAGATGCCTATTTGGTGGTTTAGCTGTTTTATATTTTTAAGAAGACTCCATATTTGATTGCTCTCGTATTATCTCTAGAATCATTTTCAATTGGAGTTTTGTGGGACCAGACTGTTGCTGATCCCATTCCCATTGATTTTAAAATCAAGCCCGCACCTGAAAATTTTTTGTACCATAATTCCATTTGTCTTGCTGGTTAACTTCTTATTTGACAAAAGTGGGAAAAAATTAGGAGTAATATTTTGAAATCAGTGGCTTCCCCTTTATTTTTGGAATCACTCGCATTTTAGTCCCAGTCCTACTGAAATATTTTGTTTTAGGTCCAAACTTGTGTCCTGGGACTAGAAAATCATAAGAGGCCGAAAATTCCCGCATATGTCTAATTCATTTGAAGTCATTTCATAATCATTAATGAGACATGCTTCATTTTGATCAAGAATACCAACCAAAATACCCTGTTCTTACACTTCAATACTTGATCCAGTTTTTATCATAACAGTAATATGAAATAAATGTTCAGCAATATAAAATTTTGACAAAAAATGTTGATAATACAAATCAGGATTTGGGGTGCGTTTGTCTCCCAAATCATCACAACTATCACTTTTCTAAATTCAACCTAAAAATCCTATAGCTATTTATTTCTGTAGTTGATATATCAGAAATATCAAAAAAAACCTTGCGTGACCTGAAATTGTACTCCAAACCGTCACGAACAGCTACATTGTAGAATATTAAGTGAATAAAGAATCTCTTTATAATTATATTTCCTAGTCCTATTTAAACGCTGAGTATATTTTTACAGATACGATTGCAAAAAGAAATTATTATGAATAAGTGTTATTATTTATGTGTTCCTTCCATGAAACACAAAATGTGTAATGTCCAGGTCAATTTGCTTTGATACTAAGAATGCACATGTAAAAAAAAACTTACACATAGATATACATTATAATAACAAATAATTCTGTTTAATTAACTTCAATATGATTCTTATCAATGTGCAAAATGCATCAAAAAGACTCATATTTTTGAAAGGTAAATGTATTGCTAGTTTTTTTCTATGATTGAATTCACCAAATCAACTCTCGGGACGAACAAAATTTTCATGTGTAAGAATTTTTGCAAAAACATACATCAAAAGACGCGGGTTTTTTAAAAATTTATATAAAGAAATTCCACAAAGATGCAAAAATTGTTTCATAAATGGTTGCAAATTTGGCCAAAAAATCCAAAAATTTGTACTAATAGGTAGAGGAGGAGTTTAAGACTCATGCTTGCAGCAAAAAAACGTAAATAGATTCTTTGCGTAAATTTTAAGTTTTGACTCGACAATATTATTTCACGTATTTCCTAATCTAAGTTGAGTTGCTTCCATTCAATTGACAGACATCACATATTTTTAAATAACGGAATATTGAAATACAGTTGTTGTCTTTAATGAACACACTTCTTTTAAATACATTTTCTATTTTTTTAGATAATCAGTTTGAAATATTATAATATTATAAAATTTTGTTTTAGCAGATCTCTTTGCCAAAACTCTTCATTTAAACTTTTCAAGTTCATTATGCTATAAAGTTTCAAATCAAACTGCTAAAACATTGGAAACCTTATTAGGAAAATGGTTTTTGTAGGATGGAACTGTCATTTTCTTATATTCAGGTGTGCATTAATGTATTTTTCTGGACTTCGCGTAGTAATAGTGTACTGGATCAAGCAATATCAACATTCAAAAGCGATTTCCAAATGCATTGTTATATAATTATACAAAAAAATTGAATTACAGATTTTTTTCTTATGTGATTTTTTAAGATTTCGAGATTTAACTTTCTTCTTTTTGGGGTCACGTGATAATTGGCTATGATTTCACAAACTTTAACAGTTCATGAACAGCAAGGTTCTTCAAAAAGAAAGATTTACTTCTCTTAAAACAGAAGCTAAATCGATGTTCGAAAATCTGAATCGAACTCTAAATTGATACCTTCTCTTAGATTTCACTCATGCAATGAATATATATATAGAAGTTCTGATACATTCAAACGCGCTGAAACACCACACAATGGGTGTCTTGCTTACAGCAATCCTGTTATGTTTATGGTTCATATTTTCACACTATTTGATGTGTTGATCATTATAGTCGTGCTTTTATGCACGGTTTCCAAATGAGTTGCCACAACACAGTGATAAATTTTCCAATGTCTTCATAGTTCTAAAATTAATTTTTTAATGATATCAACCAAATTACTTAAATTTGCTTTTGACATAAACAGCATTGACAGGTGTTACAACAGTCTTAATATTCATGTATATTAGCATACTTGCAGGTTTCCTTGTTACATCCAGCTTCTATTTAAAATAAAATTTAGCGATAGGCACAAAAGGCTAAGAATATGGGTTCGGGTACGGGCTACAAAAAAGGATAAGACAATGATCCTACTTTATTTATTGACATTGTTATGTTTAGAAAATCAATATTTTTCAGAAAATTTCATGAAATTCCATTCAAAGACTGTTCAAAAATAACTTGTTTGGCATGCATATTTGGCCGCAGCAACGATTGTGAGGCATATATTTTCATTTATAATCGCCTTCATTTAGTAACCGTCCTCATCTAGAGCCCGCATTTGGAGCTGTTTATTGTCCTGCTGCTAAGACTTATCAAAAAAATTATTAAAAACACTTGTTGATTTGGAACTTGATTTTGCCATATTTGTTGCATAAATTGATTAACATGAACAATGTACACGAAATATGCCTCAATGTTGCAGAAAGCGTTTCGAGTACGTAAGTGTCGTCAATGTCTTTTACAAGTTACAACCCATGTATTTTATATCATATGCTGTGGCCTATAAACGCAAAATGTGAAAATAGGTTATTTATTCAGGTGAAAACAGCTGACCCTTAAATCCCCCTTTAAATCGGTGAATCTCAGTCGCAGCATTTCTCTGTGCAGAAATGTCTTTTCATATAATTTTGATATTCATTGAAAATAATCATAGTAACTTCTAATCAAAACAAAGGAATCACGCACTATAGTAAGGTGAAGAGAAATTCGACAAAACCTCCAATCCAGAAACATTTGAGGGGGTGACAAGTTCGAAATTTCCATCGTTTGGCAACAAAATGAATTTTAACGGACTAACAAATTCGTCGTCATCTGGATCAGTGGCCGTAATAGAGAAAATAACTTCAGCTAAAAATATATTACTTAGAGATATCTGCTTATTCTATTTTGGTAGTTATTTCGATTTCATAATATTAGTTTATAACATAGGCCCTTCTATGTAATACTGGTGCTTCTCGAAAAGTTCCACTATTGAAAATGAAAATATCAATTTATATTTGAATCTTAAACTGCCTATTACATCCTTAGAGCATAAACCGTTTGAGCAACATCTTAAAACAACCTTCTTCATACTTATTAGGAAATTGAGAATCATAGGATTGAGGTAGATGTGCTTCCATGATATGGTGAAAATTTGTAATAAAAATTATTCCTCTGCATGAACATATAAAAATATCAACTTTTCAATAGAAAAATCTATCTTCAAAATTTGCAAATTCCTACCAAACCTTGTGTTCAGG
The DNA here is from genome assembly GCA_900660155.1 of Hofstenia miamia. Classification (NCBI taxonomy): domain Eukaryota; kingdom Metazoa; phylum Xenacoelomorpha; order Acoela; family Hofsteniidae; genus Hofstenia; species Hofstenia miamia. The sequence goes on from CABFPE010000101.1 coordinate 1,020,578, forward strand.
TAATTAAACGATCTAAAGTTCATGCCAGCAACAACTGCCTCAACTGATTATTTTTCTGTAAATTCACCATCCACCGCGCAACCACTTATGACTTTGTGCGCAGCGCGTTTGAAGAGGTTTGTGACCGATCGCAAATTAAAAAAGAAAATGAAAAGAGAAACCATTCTCTATCTAGTGGTGTTCTCAGATTTTAGATATCCTCAATATTTAATGGGTTATGGGCACAAATTGAATAAATAGATGTGAGTTATTTAGAGTTAATCACGTACTATAAAATGCTCATTCTGTGATTTTTTTACTTACCAGCATATTAAAATGAATACATACAAGAACTAATATCCATTCAGAGTAGGGTTGTCTGCATTTCCTACACAATACCTTTCAACAAGTTCATCCCCACTCACGTTGAAAACGAATTTTACGCAATTTTTACTTTGCTCTATTGATTTATAAATCATTTTAAATGAATATAAAGAAATAAACATTTGCATGAATACGATACTATACTACCCTTTAAAACTTAAATGCCTTTAATAATGGCTGTTATAAATAGTAATCCTTGCCTTTCCATACCCTAAATCCGACATGAGTAAACTTGGATGCCAAAAACCGCAGTTTTTGATTAAATATCTGACATCTTTAATTAATTTTAGCACCAAAAATATTGATTTCTTATTACTTTGATATATCTCACTACACTATTTCGGATTGTTTACTACCTACCGCAAAATTTCTGGCTATACGATTTTCTACTGTGGCTCTTCTAGACCCTATCTCGCAATATCTTTGAAAACAACATCAAGGGTACTATAATAGAGGAATTTCTTGCCCAGGCAAGAAATATTGAATTTTTTAGTCTGATAAACAAATTCAATGTTAGACTATTACATTTATATTCTTTTAATTTCATCCAAACTATATTTTAAGATATGTTCACTACAAATTTTTCAATAATGAAGACTTACATTGGGTATTTTCGTTAACTGATATATTTGATGGCAGATTAAACCATAGCGGATCTTCATCGTTTTTGTTTTCAACGGTGATATTTAAAAAGTGAAAATCTTCCACGTACGGCTCAATATCATAGCCTTTAATCGTCACATTCATCGGGTTAATTGTGAGATTCTCGAAATCAATATTTGAATTTTGAACGAGATATAATTGACCTAAAGAAAAAATTCCATAATTTTGCAGTTATATTTTTCTTAATTGACATAGTAAAACTTTTCCATAGAACTCTAAAAGACATACTCAGTGTTTTAACAGAATAAATTCGGATAAAGTGTTGAAACTTATAGTTTTATTTTTTCTAAACTGACGAATGATTTTTTCTTACCAGATATGATATCAATGCTAAAGTATCCTTCTGGGTGCTGTTCGGTTATGTTCCACTGAGATTGGTTATTGACATCCATGACCATTTTAATCATTTTGGCGTTAATTGAAACACCTAATGTCTCTGGAATTGTAAGATCAACTAAGACTGTCTGGATTTCGATCAGCCATTCTAAATAAAAAAATCAATAATATGGACTGTTTAATATAATTAAATGCAACTTTAGAAAATGCTTAGGACAATTCCCTTACTTGTTTTTTGAAAATATTGTTGCACCGCACTTTTGCATTGGTAAGAGACAGCAGTAACATTGAATGTGTGCCAAGTCCCATCAGTGAGGTTATATGTTGTAAATGGGATATCGATTGGCTTGATTCCTTCAATTGGAGAACCATTTGGATTTATCTCAACACTAAAATTGTGATAGACACCGATTGCTGGCTGCGTCCAATTAAAAGTAATATTGTCCCAACTGTAATCAGTGACACTAATGATATTCGGTTGGACTGGGTCTAAAAAGAAGTTCATTTGAAATTCAATGTTGTACTACAAAGATTCATGTAGTTTTCTTTTCCGAGATAAACCAAAAGTCAATTTATTTGCTATTGGAAAGCTATAAATAACAGGCATTTGACCCATTTAATTCCATTTGCCACATAATGTTCTTGTCTGTTAAACTTGCAGGGGTGGGTTGATTCGGCCCGCTCCTGCCAAAGTACTTTTTTTCCCATTAGATTGTTTTCTTTCAATCGGGATGTTACTAATCAGCCCTTCCGCTACAAAATAAAGCAACTAAATCGGTGATGACGTCACCATTGCGCTGATGACACCATCATTTTATATAATGAGTGATTATGGTGATTTTTTTGAAGATTCTGACTTTTGAATAGGCTAAGTAAAATGTTTTCTTGGCTGACAAAATCGGATTAATGTATTCATGAGAGGCTTTTTACTTAATAACAGATATATAATTCTGAAATGAGAAGTAAAAATAGTCGTTTCAGGTAAAAATACATGGTACAATTCAAATTTTGAAAATATTGTGGACAAAAGTCATATAGCGAGAGAAAGCGTGGATGGAATTGCTTCAATATTTTTCAGAATATTTCTCAATCTATAAAAGTAATAAATATATTATATATATATATATATATATATATATATA
>CABFPE010000101.1:1035499-1048346 GCA_900660155.1 Hofstenia miamia
TATATATATATATGTATATACATACATACAGTACTGGCAATATGTATTCAACCACCTTGCTATATTGAATAAATAATTAGCATTCATTGGATAGAGTGTGTTTAAGACTATAATTAAGTGTTACTTTGATTGAGAAAAGAAAATCTGTATGTCTAATACTATAAAATATGTAGAATAACAATTGGCTAATAATTTTTAATCAAAATTAGAAAACTTGTATTGGAAAAATGTATTCGGCCACCTGAAAAAAATTTAACAAATGACCAAATCCGAAAAAAGAAAGTTCAAAATAAGCTACATATATTAATAAGTGATGCAATATAAGCACTTAGCAACAAAATTCTCTCTTCTAATATTTTTTAAAATGTCCCTTTGAGCAAATAACAGCTTCAAGGCGATCAGGGATTGAAGCAAAAAGTCTTTCAATAAAGCTGTTGGGAATTGCATAAAATTCTTTTTTTATTGCGCTCCACAGCTCGTCTTCAGTGTGAAGAGTATGCTGTCCAATTTGATATTTGACTTCTTTCCCCATATTTTCGATGATTTTAAGGTCTGCAAATTGGCCAGGCCAGTCAGCAAGGATAGCAACTCCATTATTGTGGAAGAAGTTTTTCATTTCTTTTGAGGTATGACATGGAGCACCATACTGCTGATATATTGAATCACTTGTAAGGAGTGGCAAGAGTTCCCTTTTCGAGAATCCGCTCGTATTGAGAGCTTCAGAGAGTTCCAGTGATGTGAACAATCTTGCGAAGGCCCCATACAATTACAGACTTCCCACCATACTTCATGGTGCTTCGAGTAAATTGAGGCAAAAATCTGAACTTCTACCCAGTTGGTCTTTTTATCAACATTTTTTTGATGATTACAGCTCAAATCTTGACTCATCTGAAAATATAAAATTAGACCAATGTTCAGATGAATTTTCTCTCATCAACTTGGACTACCTCAGCCGGCGAAATCTTTGCTTTGAGGTTAAGAATGGCTTTCTGGGTCCCACGAAAATCCCAATTGAGTACTTCTTCAGGATGTTTCGCACAATTCTTGCAGTCACGAGGTGACCCATCAGCGCATTCCTTGCAAAGTTCTTCTGAAGTCTTCCTGGGCGTTCGCTTTGAAAGGCAGACAAGAGCTGATTGGGAGGTTTTAGAGGTTTTCTTCGGTCTTCCGGACTTTTTCTTGGGAGCAATGATGTTTTCAGAAGCGAAACGTCTGATGATATCAACGACAGTACTTCGTGATCAATCTACGAGTCGGACTATATTACGTTGTGTCATCCCCTACAAATGATTGGAGATAATCAACTTGCTGATGGCAAGTGTTCGTAACCATGCATCATATATGACGAACAAAAACTGTTGCTCAACATTTTCAATATACATAGACTGAAAAAGCTCAACCAATGAAACCATTTACAGATTCTCAGATTTAGTCTGAAGTGGCCGAATACATTTTTCCACGAAAACATTAAGTAACCACAAGCATTGTAGCATTTCTTCTTGAGATTTAAAATATACAGTTATAATTATGTCTTAAAATTGATTAATTCCTCTTTCTGCAACACCAAATCTCATTTAAAAATACCTATCACATTCTTGGCGTCCATTTTTTAGAAATAGTATATATATATATATATATATCACTAAAACGCAACCGATTTCTTTACTAATTATTTTAGGTAATACCGGCTATGTACTTTCTCTTGGTATTTTATGTAGTAATTTGGATTTACTCTTTCATGATAAACTTTTAATTTTGATTGTGTGTAATTTTTTGTATCTACTGGTGCTGTAGACACGCAATTATTTTTAGTTTGGGTTTTTCAAAAAAATATTTAAAAAGTAATATTGCACAAATTTCTAAGTATTCAGGCAACAAATTATAAAGATTAAAGTTCGATATTTCACTACCAAAAAAGGTATATCTAGCTGTCTCGGTATACTATGGACATTTCAGAGTCACTGATGCCCTATGCGGCCCTGTGAAATGTATTATAGTATACAGCGCCTTTATAACTATATATATTTGTTTATTTATTTATTTATAGGAATACTACCGCTTTGAACGCACTATTAGTAGAAATGCATGGAATGATCTTCTTTTGCAAAATTTATTAAAGAATCAATACATTGATATATATATATACCGTACAACCTGTAATTGAAGGCCATGATCTCCTTGCTAGGGTGGCCTTCTATTACAGATGGCCTTCAATTACAGGGTGGCCTTCTATTTTTCAACCATCAATTTTTGGTATTTTTAGGTCTATAAAAATTTGTTGGATAATGCTGTTTTGAGGACTATTAGTGTTCGTGTACTGTCATGTGTGCGTGTGTGTGCGTGCGTACGTACGTACGTACCCACGCGTATCTTCACCCTTGAAAGAGAAAAGTGGATAGCTGTGTCACATACAAACCTAAGCGGTCTAATTTCAACCTCCTCGCTAGGGTGGCCTTCAATTACAGGTGCCGTCAATTACAGGGTGGCCTCCTATTTTTCAACCTCCTCGCTAGGGTGGTCTTCTATTACAGGTGGCTCTCAATTACAGGTTTTACTGTATATATATATATATATGTTATATATATACAGTCCATTAATATACAAATAAAATTATATGTACTAATATATAGAAGAAGTTAGACAACACACCTGTATATACTGGAGTGTTCTTAGTAATCTCACTGTTAAGATTTTGAAAAACAGCTCTTACATCAATTGTGTAATTTTCACTAGGAGTTAAGGGGGAAAATGTATGAGGGCTTGTTACAGTTGCGAATGAACAAGATCCTCCATCTGTTAGGTATATGCATGCTTCAAAGGTATCAGAAGTTGACGTCTCAGTGATTGTAATAGTAATGTTATCCTCATATTGGCTATCAATAGCCACATTTGGTGCAGATGGAGCTAAATATTTTATCTAGTACGGATTTTTAGTGAGAACCCTTTAGATTGAAGTAGAGAAACATAAATATATTATAAAAATAAATATACCTGTGTATGTGGGGGTGTTCTTAGTAATCTCACTGTTAAGATTTTGAAAAACAGCTCTTACATCAATTGTATAATTTTCACTAGGAGTTAAGGAAGAAAATGTATGAGGACTTGTTACAGTTGCGAAAGAACAAGATCCACCATCTGTTAAGTATATGCATGCTTCAAGAGTGTCAGAAGTTGACGTTTCAGTGATTGTAATAGTAATGTTATCATAGTATTGGCTATCAATAGCCACATTTGGTGCTGAGGGTGCTAAACAAGAATGCAAACATAAATCAAATATAAGAACCTTTAAGTAAAGTAATCGTTTGATAAATTGTATGGAAGTTATCAATTTTTAATAGTTTTCAATTCTTTATGTTATAATTTCAATTTCATTAAATAATATTTTAAGTGAAGTATATATTACACAGATAACGCTTTTTTATTGCGACCGTTCAATATTTTAAAAACTTAATTTGTTTAGATGTTTGCAAAATATATTTCAGAGAGCAATTCAACATATTAAAAGCAAAAAATTAATATGAATTTAAAAAAAATTAATTCATTTTGTAAAAATTTAGTATAGCCATCATCAAAAAAATTATTATCACTTAGAAACAATATCATTTGACTTGAAATATTTTGTTTTGTTTTGCTAGAGGTTTTCGCAATTTATAACAGCATATTAAAAGAATTTAATTAGTATTTGTAGGTGTATCTATGTATGTACACCCAATAAAACAAATATTTCTTATATATCATACAAATCTTGGTTCTCAAAAATCTATTCCTGTACTTAGTTTTTTCATCTAGAAAAATACTTAAGTTCTAATTAGTGATGAAATTTTTCAAATATTTAAATTATTCTGAAATTAGGCTGTATCTTCATTTTAATAGGTTAATGGCTCTGTACGTATTCTTTCATCAGAGCAACGGATGCCATATTTAGATTTTGAGTCTTCTAATTATAAAGAGCATTAATTTGTATTTCTCTTTACGACATTATTTCTTGTTGAAAATTTTTTTTATTTTCAATCAAAATGATTAGTTATAATTTTGTCTTTTGGTTTTTAAATGATGCAAATAGCAGTCTTCCATTTACTAGTTGCTTGCATCAATTTTAAGTCTGCAAGGATTTCTCTGATAACCATTACAAAGATATTCTGGTACAAACAAACTCCTAGATGAAGAAAGCGATGATAAACATTTTGCAGCCTAGTAGATTCAATTCTTCTACAAAGTTCCCTCTTTACCAGAAATTAAATTTGCACAAATGAAACACAATTTATTTGGTTCACGTATTTTGCTTGGTTTGCTCTCTTAACTCAAAATTCTTTATAAAAAATTTCGCACAATAATAAATAGCAAGTAAAAGAATGAAAACAATTAAAAATCTAGAGATTAAATTTTATAAATAGAAAAATAACTGAATTTTAAATAAGCTTTTAAACTGGAATTCATAATTACAATTTCAAAATACGTATAATTTATCCCAATAGTGCATATTTAAGTTGCATAATGAACTGCTTTTGACTAAAATTATAACATCAATTTTTAAGCAATCTTTGAATGTAAATACATAAATTATTTTTCAATATAATACGAAAATATTGAAAACATAAATTCTGGACAAAATATTAAATACATTTTATCAAAAATTATGCCGGCGTAAAACTTGTGTTTTACCAGTGTTATATAGTGGAGTCGATATATTTATACAAATAAAATTGAATAGGCATTACCGTGTCAATAAAATATTTCCAACAAAATAGTTTGTCTTATAAAATAAGGGTCTTAGAAGGTTTGCGGTGAAAATCAGTGCAATACATCCATCGGAGGAGAGGTTAGGGGTCAAACTTAAAATTAGAAATATATGAAATCTTCATTTGGTGTTATATTTTTAATGCAGTAAGGCAATGACTAAATATGATTATATACCACATAAAGGTGGCCTGGAGTACTAAAGGCATTGAAGCTGGACCACGGATTGAAAAATGGCACCCCTTAGGTTGGGCAAGGGGGTTGTGCATTGTGAAATTTTTATGCTTTCTTAGCTTGCTTGAAGTTTGACCTTGAAAGAGACCTGAAATACATCATAATGTTACGCATTTGAATTTTGAATAATTAATAAACATCATTTATTGACTATTTCACATTTATTAGTTCATTTTTAGAAATGTCAGTTTATTCAAAATCATGAAAATTTCTGCCCTAATTGCGTAATACTGGTTGACATTGATAATATTTCTTTATTTTCTGTTAGAGTAGGTCTTTGACAATAATTAGTGTAGAAATATCGAAATATTTCTATATTATTCAGTTACATAAAGTTATAGTGATAAATTGCTTAAAAATAATTTTGCTATTATTGAATATTAAATTGAAAAACATTCTCTAAGAATTTTTTAGTTTAGTTCTTAATTGCTGATGCCCCTGTCCTGTCATATTGTTTGTTATTAAGACTTTCTTCCACTAAATTGTTATCAAAATGATTTAATACATTAAATTTTAGAAAATCTGTTTATAAAACATTAATAAAAAGTAATTTGACAAATTCAATAGAGATGAGCTTAATTAAATTTTCATCTCCTAAAGAAACTAATAGGAGGCTCAGCAAATTACAGACAATGTCTATCTCTATACAAAATAATTGTTTTTTTAAATGAAATATACTTTAAAATAAATCAATGAAACTAAATTAAATATTTCAAGTTGATGAAATTTCCTTAGAGAAAGATTTTAGCGGGATGGAACTAAGGCTGGTCAAGTAGTAACGGAATTTCATTTTCAATGTTAAAATGGATGCTACTCGTTCAATAATGATTTACTTTTTTATCGAAGTATGTCATGTGCGACTCCTTAATGGGTTCCTCAATGAAACAGAATATTTTTTGAGAAATTCTGTTTTCTTAGATCCATAAGCACATACTACTCGGTAATAGAACTTCAAAAAGTTAACATCACTTTTACAAGTATATACAATTTACATCGAAACATACTGTTCCTTTATACAATACGTATATGATAAATCTTATATTCATTTAGGATTATTACACTATCTCATCACCAAATATTGACATTGTTGAATATGCATGAAGTACTTATGTAGAAAATTTGGAAAATAGTGTATTCAAGTATAAAAAATAAACCAAATATACCTTGTCATAAAAAGGGAGCTGTGGTGGAGATTTGTTTTTCGTTAAAATCTTTTGTTTTGTTGGGCTGATAGGGAAATGATTAGCGTGAAATTTGTAAAGCATATATTTACGTAACCAACAATGGTAATTATATTTGTGGGCTTACAAATACCCACTAAAATGCCATGAAGAACAAACGAGACAAAGTTGAATTTCTGCATCACAACGTCACCCATTATTCTAGTTTTTTAAAAACAGTATCAGACATGCAAAGACAACCTTCTACAGAAACTTTAAAGAAAAGCTGGAAGTGACCGTTCTGTGAAAATTTCGGTGCATAAAAAGCAGAGATTGACAAACTTAGCTCTGAAAAATCTCATTTTCTCTGAACGAAATATAGTTCAAAAGTTGCTAGAGAGGACTGGAATTTCTGTTCATCATTCGACTACATTGTCATTGGCTAGATCGAGCATAAAGAAGAAACTGCCGAAAATTGTACCGAATATCACATATTTTTACGAGGAAAAACGACAGAGTTTCGCAGTTTTCAGGATATTTTTCTTTCAGATGAGTGTATTTTTCAGGTGCATGGAAACAATGTCATAGTTTGGAGCAGTAGTCAGCAGAAATTGTCGCGAAAATACTTTCCAAAAGTTACAGATTCGAGTGCACTGCCATCTTCGGGATTTACATTTGAAAATTATCCACGAATGAACTATTAACCGTCAAAATATTGCGAAATTCACGTGCTTTATGCTCCAACGGTTGGATTTTAAGCAAAATGACGCAACCAGTCACAACTCCCGTGAAAGAAATAATTTCATGCCTGAAGACAACATTCAAATTGTGCAGTGGCAACAAAACTCTCCATATAGCAATACGCTGGAAAACATGCAGACTATGACCAATAACTTTTTGGAACAGAAAAATCTACAAAAATGGGCAACATTGGTCGAAAAAATCCAAGAATCACATGAAATTTCGTCGGTCATACTCAGAAATTTGATGAATTGCGTTTATCCAAATGCTTAACAAGGAACGGAAAATTTGTAAGAACCTAAGCTATGTGCTTATAGCCAATTCATTTTCACACTACTTCCAATTTTTGTTTGTAAATTAATTCATCCGTTTGTCTGTAAAATAAATTTTCCTGAGTTCCATTTTTTTGTGACAAGGTATACAATAAATATTTTGATTACTATTGTTGACTTCACACGAATCAGCGAAGTTGACAGTACTTTCGGTATCAGCATATTTCTCAAGATCATCCTTAAGAATCCTGATTTTTATTTGCTGAAGAACCAATATGATTCATTTAAAAAATTCGAATTTTAATTATTGAATAATTGTTTATCTATCACTAGTGCAAATTGATGTAGAAGAAAGCATTTCTGTTATCAAAGTTAAAATGAACAACATTGGTCAACAATAGTTACACCATCTTCTATTTTGATTTTGGATAGCAAATAAAAACATTTTTTCAACTGCTTCTAATTGATGCCATAATCAGGGCAGGATAAAGTTGCGTACATAATTCCCCAATTTCCATGCATTTTTGCTTTTGTCAGTTTTTCGGCAATTTTTACGCATTTCGATTAAATTATGTAATTCTGAGAAATAACAAACGGCTTTTCCAAGAAAGGAGTCTCAATTCTTATCTAATAAATTAGTCAATTGTATTTCGCAGAAATGCGTCGCACACTAATTCAATTTACAATACTGTACTGTGGTGCTCGACCTCGTTGCATTCGCATGTATAATCGAAACCCAGTGGACGGTGGTAGCATTATCCGGAAATACAATGCAATACAGTATTTAACTTGTAAGGAATGTACGGCTAAATCATGACAACATCTCCTTACAACAATTGTCACACAAGAGAATCAAGTCGAAAAGGACTTGACAAATACTTTGGTAGTGTCGGCATAGCATATCATACACTGAATTGATATTCCAGTATTTCGAAAATTTTGGAGATATACACTAAAAAAGATATGCAATTGGAGACTTTTTTGAAAAATTAACTGGAAGAGGAGTTTAAGCGAGTTGAGTAAGGACCTATCGATATGTTTCAAAACAAGCCGTATTTCTTGATGGTTGACGAGTCAAATAATACATACACCAGGAAGTACTGTTTCAGCATGTGGATTAACCTGAAAATCCTAAATTTATATAAGTCATGCAATTTCCTGAAGCAGACCACAAGACTGTCATTCAGTTCATTACCTCAGCAATCATCAAGATTTTCGCAGGGGAGATCAAGATAAAAAATATTGCTCCTTGTACCTGACGTAGCTTCATATATGTTGAAAGCCAATTCTGGAAATTGCTGATTTTATGAATGCAAGGTTTTTTAACTTGCGGACATCACGGAAAGAGCCTTAGATGCCAAATTTTCTCCTGTTACTGCGATATTCGGAGTGCCTTTTTAAATCTCACTTGTATTCTTTCAACAACAACAACGTCAAAGTGTATCAGTGTTTCATTTGATAATTTAATTGTTATCGGATTTCTACAACAAAATGATTGTGAGTTTATTTTCGTTATTAATTTTAAGCTGTTTTACTCAAAAATTTACCATAAAATCAATAAATGCATCTGTTAGTCTGGATTTTTGATCCTAAATGATCCATGGATATCCATAAAATGAATTTTCTGCACAACATCCAGTAGATATCCATGGCTTGGATCGGTCCATATCTAGGTCCAGATCATAGGCACAGCCAACTGGAGGGCACTGCCCCGATACTAAGAGACAGATAAAAATCTGACTATCATTATTATATTGTATGTATTTAAAACAAGGCCATACATATTTAATAGGCCATCCTATTTTTACTCATGCAAAATTTAACAGAAGCAATAAACAGTTATGTGCACAGTAAGTCAAATTTTTTGTTGCAGTGAAATATCTTTGTGTATTGTATTGCACTGCAATTAAACTCTGCTATATTTGCTTTTCAAGTAGCAATGTTTTTAAATAGTTAAAAAAATGCATTCAGATTGCATTTTCTCAAAAACTTTTAAAGTTTTAAAGCTACTTTGTTTACCTAATGATAAATTTGGAAATAAGTTCGTTCTTTTTTCAATGTATCAATAATTTTGAAGTCATGGTTTTTAAGAAAAATATATGCTTTTATAGCAGTTTGGAAGAATATATATTTACTCTAGTACACAAGTTAGATTTTTAAATACTTACATGATATTAACATAAAACATTAAAGGTTATTTCTTGACGATCTAATGAAACAAAAAAACGAAATAATCATAACATTTTTTTCTCTTTTGTAACCTATCGATATATAATTCTGGTTGCGCGCCTAATACAGATCCATGGTAACCTTGTTGATTTCTGTTAGCAACAAGTGTGTGCTCTCAGCATATGTAGCAGTACATTTTTGCAGCTTCTTCTCGACTTCAGCATTTTATTCACACAAACAAAATATATTCTTTAAAAGTATATTTAAATGCACTGAATACGTAAATTGTGAGTGACAATGCAAACACTTCTATGTCATTGCTGATGGTTGGCCTATAATTCAAACAAATTGTGTCCTGTTTCCTTTCATTTATTTTTCGTATAAGCAACTGTTGTACAAGGCAGTCCCTCGGAGATTTTCATATTTATGCAGTGTAATAATTTTCATTTTTTTATCATGAGAAAGTTGTTCTTTCATCAAGGACGCACAGAATCCTTGGAATATATATTTTTGTGGAGGAAAAAACAATGTTGTCAGTTGCGAAATTTTTTGTTACAAGATTATCATAAAATGGCCAAAAAGCTTTAAAATAATTTCGTCAGCAATAGAAGAAATAATAAATTTAGGTTTATAAAATTTAAGGGCTTTTTTTGTAAATTTTGAGAGATGACAATTTTTTTACTACATACTGTATATAAATAAAAACTCTCAGGACACTTACCTGTATATACTGAAGTGCTTCTCGTTGTTTCACTAAATAGTCTTTCAAAAACAGCTCTCACATCAATTGTGTAATTTCCACTAGCACTTAAGGAGGTAAATGTATGAGGACTTGTTACTGTTGCGTATGAACATGATCCGGAATCTGTTAAGTATATGCATGCTTCAAAAGTATCAGAAGTTGACGCTTCAGTGATTGTGATGGTAATATTATCATGGTATTGGCTATCAATAGTTACTACTGGTTCTAATGGAGCTAAAGAAAAATTTCACAAACGAGTTTTAATTAGCCTGAAAGTTCGTATTTGCTTGAACTAGTATAAATTGAATTGTTTAGAGAAAAAATCATTGATTTCCCATTTTAGTACACTGGTCACTTAATAATAATAATAATAATAATAATAGTAATTCACCGATAAATATCAGATTAGGTGCTCAACCATATCAGTTGCGCCTTCTGCTATCCAAAAACCAAAAAGAATTCTAAACAAGTGTTGACTTGTGTGTAGTTCAGATCATTACAACACAAATTAAAATTTATGCATCTGTGTAAACGACGTGAAAAATATAAAGAATAGTGATCAATTCTTCAATACAGAAATTGAAAAACTATTGAAAAGGTCCATTTGTAAATTCCATCCTTCAACATGTAAAATTTTCACTGCTTTTCTAACCATGTGTTTTATCATTCATATTTGTAGAAAAGTTCACTTTGCATGGTTTACTACATCTTTGAGCAAATTTTACACTTTCTGTGTAGTTACTATGAAAATTATCAACTATGTCCTTATCACATTTAACACCTCCAGCTTTAAGATAACTTCCATTTTACATTTCTTAGTGATCTAACCATGAACATTATATTTCATTTGCACAACCGTTGGACTTATATCTCGGTAGGCAATGTTGAATCGATTTAGATTATACTCTTAATGAAATACACGCATTTGAGGAAGTGAAGTGTATTATAATATTGCAAGTATAGACAAGGGATTAGACATAGAAGTCTAAATTTCGCTTTGTGCATTCTTAATGTACATGCTGAATAATGGTTCTATCTACATATTATTGTATACTTGAATATTGATAGTTATTATTAGTAGAAATAATATATTTAGTTTTATTACATGTTATTAAGTTCAACAAATGTTCCTTGCTGGACATGCAATTATGTATAAGTAAATATGTGACTTACCTGTATATACTGGGGTGTTTCTTGTTATTTCGCTGTGGAGAGTTTCAAAAACTGCTTTGACATCGATTGTGTAGTTTTCACTTGCGGTTAGGGAGGTAAATGTATGCGGACTTGTGACAGTTGCATATGTACATGATCCAGATCCAGAAGCTGTTGTGTATATACATGTTTCAAAAGAATCAGATGTAGATGTTTCAGTGATTGTGATTGTAATGTTATCGTGATATTGGCTGTCAATGGTTACACTTGGAGCTGAGGGTGCTAAATAAGAATAAAATATAAATGTTTAAGCGCAATATAAACAAATATGAGAAGCTTTGTCATTGCACTATCTACAATACCAAAAATTTTATAAATTCATTTCTTTTTCGTTCCTTGCGTTTTTTCTACTGTAGTAGTGTTCTGCGGCACCATAATTTTATTCATCCGAGTATATATATATATATATATATATGTATGTATAGGTAATTCTCTGAAATCCGTTTTCCTACTTTCTAAATGTATTGACTCAGTCTTATGTTAGTCCCATTTCATTGAATTAAATTATTCCGCAGAACTCTGAAGTCTAATATTTTATAATGAGTGTTTCGTACACTTTGAATATTGAAATTTGTGTATTATGAAAACCTGCTGGGTTTCAATCTGAAGAGTGTGGAGGAGGTGGAAAATATCGTTATAATTACTTGCGAAAAATTGCTGAAATAGCAAAAATGCATGACTTCATGCATTATAAGGATGTAAAATTTCATATATTCTTTTGCATAGTTATCGAATTTTTCCTAGTAAAACTTATGGAGAAATCTCAAAACATCCTAACCTGGTTGTATAGTCCTTAATGAAAACGTCAGCACTGTCCCAACAGTGAATACACTGATTAAGTTAATCATTCATGCTTATTTTAGAAGTTATGAAAGTTTACTGCTCAATTCTTAACAGATTCCACGCTCTTTATTGGCTTTCTGAATTAATCCCCAAGTGTAAGAAAAAGGTTTATCAATTCATTTACTAAGGAAACACTATTTTGCATACTAAGTATTAACATAAAGTATAGGATTGTGTAAAAAAAAATTTAAACCAATCAAAAAGCAAAAAAATTAAATGGATAACACAATGTATTTTTGCAATAGCAATGTTTAACTAAACTAATATTCAATTTTCAATATCAGTGCTTTGAACTCTTTCAAAGTATTTACCACATTTAACAACACATCGTTTCCATTTGGAAAGAAGATTATCAAAACCAAGGAAATCGTAGGTCAACCATCACTGATAGCAAATTTGGTTCAAATTAGTTATTATTGCATCTCTTAATTCAACTTAAACATGTGGATCCACTAACGGTGCTTCACTTGTAAAATTTCTGATTCTGCTTTCAAATAAAATAATATTGATTTATTGATTTTGAAATATATTTAACAAATATATATATATATATATAGTAATAATAATAATAATAATAAATAAAAAATTGATTTATTGATTTTGAAATATATTCCGTTACTCATTTTAATTTTTCTTGTTTTGATGGATGTTAAACATCTGTAAAGCTATTTATACAACCCTATATGTAGCTTATATCTATATATACATATATATATATATATATATATATATATATA
>CABFPE010000101.1:1066757-1083570 GCA_900660155.1 Hofstenia miamia
TATATATATTGAAATGTTCATTTGGAGATTTGGGTCAACAACTGCAGTATTCAATAGCTAGATGCTATTAGTGAATTTTGAAAGTAAGCATGTGTTTTGGATATGGTGAGCCTGTTTAATAAATACTAAATAGATTAATGTAATTATCATTGTTAGTGAAGAAAATCATTCGATTTAATTACAATAGATGGGAAAAGTTGTCATTCGAAATACAAAATCAGCAACATTTAGTTAATGACAATCTCAACATATATTAACAAAGAAATAATTGGAGGAATGAATTCCTGTTATTTATTGAAGCAGTCGAGTATTTTGAGAAGATAATAATCAAAATTTTCCATAATTTTTATTGGACTGTTGGAGAAGATCGGAATGATTTTACCATATTTTACAAAAATTTAATTATTATTTTCATTCTCATTGTACTATCAAAAAGAATTAACTATTTGAATTTCATAAACTCGCTAATTTTGATATGAAAATACGTTGTTTGCTTATATATTTCGAACAAATATTTGCGAACCCAATCTATAAGAGTCGTATCGTATTACCAACACAAGACATTAAGTCAATATCGATAGATACAAAATAACACATTTTTGTTTACCGCAGAAGAATATTTAGACAAAAAAACTCAGTTGCAATAGTGAGGAATCAAATTTTGCATTAAAAACGAGATTTATCCAATATACCAAAAAAATCAATTAGGAAATTATTGACATCAATGATTGCAAATGACGATAATGTAGCAAACATCATAGACTAATAATTACCCAAATATAGAAAATTTGAAAAAATTCGGAAGGTCCTAATCAAGTAACGCACAAATACAAAGACGTAGTCATTAATTAATACAAAATTTTGTTTTAATTGCAAAGCATTTTGGCAAAGAAATCCTTTGATATTTTAGTATTTAAATGTTTTTTGTTAAAACGTGATTTTTACCTCAGAAAATCAACCGTCAATTGAATGAATTTTGAAATGCATGTATTTGAACACTCCAACTTCAAGCTATGATCTCAAGTGATGAATTCATTTAAGCTTAGGCCTTTCTCCAAGAAGTCATTCACATTTGGTGTGCTCATTAGTTAATTCGTGTATAGAATGTTTAAACAATTCTGTGTCTTATATACCCTTATACATGAATATAATATTATATAAAAATAAATAAGCGATTTAGTAGTAAATACTATAAATTAAGGAAATACAATAAACGAAAAATAAGTTGCGGATATTTAGTTTTATACATGTAGTCTAAAATATAATTTTTTCTAAGAAAAAATTCCTTGAATTTTAGGTAGTCCTTGCGTTCCTGTACTGTATGTAAATATATTAAATACAAATAACAAAGCGATTTACCTGTATATACTGGAGTTTCACTTGTCGTTTCACTACTTAGACTTTCAAAAACCGCTTTTACATCTATTGTGTAGTCTGTACTACCACTTAATGAAGTAAATGTTGTATTGCTAGTAACTGTTTCGAATGTACACGATCCTGAACCTGAGCTTGTGTTATATATGCATGCTTCGAAAGTATCAGAGGCTGAGGTTTCGGTGATTATGATGGTAATGTTATCTTCATATTGACTAACAATGCTTACGGTGGGTGGTGAGGGAGCTAAGAATTTTTAAAAGTATAAAAACATGTATACATTTTTTATTACTCAATGCAGTAGATGAATCAAGTAGATAAATAATACTGTTAACGTTACGTAAAAAATGAATTTTTACATTATTGATAAGTCCTAAGTATCAGGTAAAGACAAAATATAATTATGCTAAATTTTTAACACAACTCTACTCAAATATAGTATACATTTAATAAATCTTGCATGGAAAATAACTATTTCAAACTTCTTAAAAAATTTTAAAGGAAATTTATTTTTCTAAGTTTTAATAATTTAGAACTAGTTTGTAAGTCAGAGCCGTTGCCACGGGGTGCAAGGGGTGCATGGCATCTCCAAAATGACATGATTACACTCCCAAAACTTAAGCCCGAATTCGGCCATGCCCATTTAATTAAATACAAACTCGGCATATTTTAGACCCATCTTCATAATACTTGTCAAACAAATTTCTTTAATTAGTTGGTTTGCTCCACAAAAAATTGGTCTGATTCTAAATTGAAAATCTCCAAAATGTAAATTTTATTTCTCAACTTTATAATTATAACTTAGATAAAACTCACTGTTACGAATATTTTTTCCATTTCTTAGGCCCACACCCGGCCTAAGCAAGTCCTGGCCCGGCCCAGGTCCATCTCTGATCTAGTGGTTGTTCTCCATTTTGCCGATGTCTTTAACCCTATTCGGCAAATGATTTTTGGGCTCCTCGGGCATGGGAGGGGAGGATTTCTTTCCCTCTATGTAACTCTGGATTGAATTATGACATTAAAACGAAACATTGCAACAAATAATCTTCATATAAACACCATCAACTTAGAACATTCAGAAATTTGATGTTATCATCAAATCTGAAAATTTCGAGAATTTTTGAAAGTATAGTAAATACTGGTTTAGCGGTTTGAAATTATTGAATTCCTTTGATTTCATTCCTAACTTATCAAATATAATTTTATTATTACTTCACTTAGCTTCTACACTAAATATTGCCCGTCTTACATTGGCATGCTCAACTGTCATTATGAGAAGGGCTTTTCTGGTCTGAAACTTGCGATTGTGTCACGTAATTTTAATGGGATTGTAGCAAGAGATAGAAAAGAAAATCTATGCTAAATTGTTCTTCTTGCCATCAACATTTTTCGGATACTTGCGTGTTCTATGTGCAGCTTGAATTTAATTCTATGCCTTTAGGGGAGAAATTCTCCTCTTAAAAAATATTATATCAAAAAATGCTTACTAAAATATAAGTGATTTATAGCTAGAAGTCTAAATGACATACAAAATACTTCTTGATGAAGATTTTAAGAGCATTGAATATATTTAAGCTATTTAATTGAATATGCTATTTTAATATTTTTGCAATTCAAAGACTAAGTAGATAAGCATAAACTTCAAATCTAAGTATCAACGACAAATAATGAACTCATAATGAACTGCTTAAAGAATTTTAGAAAAGAAAGTATATTTGCTCAAATGTAACTTTGCAATATTAGTTAATTCACAACACAAAAGAAATATTCTAAGAAGTTAAACATTAAGTGTTTTTAAATACAATAAAAATATTCATATGATAATAAAAAAAAGCATTGGTGTTAAAGATTTTTGGAAAATGCCACCTCTTTTTAATTGATCCTGTGTTGCTTCTGGTTTACACAATATAAATATCTATTACAAATAAAACTTAACTTACAGATAGCAGTTTAAATTTTTCTAGGAATTTAAGCATAGAATAATTTTTTGTTGGTTGAATAATGAAATTCTCTGCTGAGTTATGTAGTCAGATAACTATAACTATTTACAAATTTGAAATGCTACAGTGCAAATAACAATTAACTCTCATTCAAAAAAAAGTATTCAATAATAATAATTGTCAAATTATTCAGTTTTCTGTTAATATATATTTATCCCCTTGTGAAGGAAATTCAACTTTTTGGTACAGGAATCTAGATGTAGTACTTTTTGTAGCCCAGTTACAACCGGTTTAAGGTCCTTTGCTTTAAATATAAATTGTATCATTTTTATAACCTTCTTGAATTTCTTTTGCACGGCTCTGTTTTATTTATAATTAAACTACTTGATCATTAATCTATTTAAACATGTCTGATTAAACAAAGACATTACCTACCTGTGTATGTTGGCGCTTTAGTTGTCACCTCGCTAATTAATCCTTTATAAACTGCTCTGACATCTATGGTGTGGTTTCCACTAGCAGTTAAGTATAGAAATGATTTCGGACTTGCTACTGTGGCGTATGTACATGATTCTGAAGCGGTTAAGTATACGCAACCTTCAAAAGAATCGGATGTTGAAGATTCTGTGATTGTTACAGTAATGCTATCCTTAGTTTGGCTACCAATAGCTACAGTTGGTGGAGACGGAGCTAAACATTATTTTACGCTATTTCAATAGGGGTTTTTTATTTCTAAATTGCCTGACTAAAAATATGAAGCTAATGCCACTTTAACAAATTTATTGGCTACGTACTCATTTTATGATCAATTATTAAGGCAAGGACCACAAATAATATTCCCCTACAATGTGTACAAAATAGTTGTAAAAACTAAATGGCATTTGAAAAATGCTTTTGTAGAAAACCAGTGAACATCAGAAATATGCATTGTCCTTCGGACGCAATGAAACGTCTGCTTGATAAAATTCATAAAAATATGAAGCATGTTGAAAATATATAAAAGATTGTTTAATCCATGCATGGTTTTGTATTTGGGGATTGATATTGCTCAAAATCACCAGAAAAAGACTGAGCAACAAACATTAAATCAACGGTGCAAAAAATTGTGGTTTTGTTACAGGCGAAATTTTAAATTGTTTACTGTTAACTTGAGTGATGAGTTGATATTTGTAGTTGGCCATCAATGTCTGGGTAATTGAACGTCTCAATAAGTAAATAAAAATTTGATCTACTCGTGTGCACAGAAGCTCTACACTCTTGGAAGTTCTGGTAAGTGCACGAATCTATATTGTACAGTGGGATTCATAATGACAGGAGCAAAAATTTTAGATAACTAAAGATTTAATCAACTGATTATAAAACACTATGCAACATAAAAATTCATGATACGACAAACATTATAGGCTTCAGAAAAGGAACAAGACAAAAACAAAATGGATAAATGGACTAATGAACAACTTGTTTCCATCACCAAAGCTTAGTTCTCCTCTGCCTTCTGTGGTAATTTCCAAAGTGTTCCAAGTTGAAATAAGATTAATAAGCTCAGAAGTCACGAAAGCCATCATAAAGAAAAGGGTTCAGGACTGTATTCAATCAGCAGGTTGCCACTTGAAACATATCGCTGTCAAGAAATAACCGTAAAAGTTTCCAGGAGTCTAGAGCTATTTTGTTTCTTTAAAATCGGTTGATTAAATTTTTAGTTATTGAATTTTATTTGTGTATAATCTTTACAAGTAGTTAGGGAATCCAATGTACGAGGAATTGCTACACCTTTAATTGCACATGATTCTGAACTTGTAGTTATTTATTTAGTACTTCAAAATAAAGCACAAATATTTTTTCATACGTTAAGTATTTACTGTATAATTATAAATGTATTTGTATGTTAATTGATGTTAGTACGTGGCATATTTGCAAGGGCTAAAATGAATGTTTATTTAAATTCCTAGTTTGAACATTTTTTACTTAAACATTTGGCAACAGTCAGCCGGAGTTCGGTTGTTTTTGCTCCAGAGTGCTAAATATTTTTATCAATTAAATGACTATCTCAAATCTAGAAAGTACAAAACACAAAAAATAAATTGACTTTATATTAATATCTACATTAATAAAAGGCCCAGATGTGTTTGCCTATAGTCTAGAGTGTCATTAGTCTTTTAGAGAAAATTTCCTTAATGTGTATAAGATGTCCTTGTGATCCTGTAGTTTATGTAAACAAATAAACTTTTACCTGTATATACTGGAGTCTCGCTTGTAGCTTCACTACTTAGATTTTCAAAGACGGCTTTTACCTCTATTGTGTAGTCTGTACTAGCCGTTAATAATGTAAATGTTGCATTACTTGTAACTGTTTCGAAAGTACATGATACTGAGCTTGTTTCATAAATGCATGCCTCGAAACTATCAGATGTTGACGTTTCAGTGATTTCGATGCTAATGTTCGCTTCATTTTGAGTAACAATGCTTACGGTGGGTGCCGAGGGAGCTAAATTAACGAATTAAACCTAAAAATTTATAATGAATAAAATATTGTCCGAGTAGGGATATTGTTCACATTGCTAACCTTCAAATCCGTCTTAAGGTAAGTCAATGGTAGTAACTAAAGCCCATTAGGCTTTTAGTGATATCGTATCCAAGCTAAATCTTAAGATAAAAATTCAGGGAAAATAAAGCTCTATAAAAATTTGAATATACTAAATATATTTCATTAGAGAACTGCGAATTATAATTTACGCGGTTTTTATTGATTATTTAAATATAATTTGATGTTGTGAATTTGTAATTCAACACGTCAAGTGCTGGCATTATAGTGCCCGTATGCCCGTTAAGGCCGCTTATGAAATATAGCAGCTGCTTACGATTTTGAATTTTGTTTCAGTTAAACCAGGGACGTACGTATGATTTTCTGACAGTAAGTACATCTCAGTCTCTTGATCAAGTTAGTGAGAAGTGACATCCGATGAAATTTTCATAATATTTGGAAAAATAGACCCAAAATGCATCTCACCATTCAAATTTATAATTTTTCCATTTTGCAGAAAATTTTTTATTTAACCAATCAAAGTCATTGCCTAAAATCTGCCATGGGCGACATCCATTTGAAAATAACTGTTTCCCAAAAATTATTTATACAGAGATTTGTCTAAATATAGTCATTATGCTATTGTTTAAAACATGGTGGAAATTCAAAAACTGTCTTTTATATACAAAAGTTGAAACACCTATTCTTACCACATACCTGTGTAAATAGGAGTAATCGTTGTTAGATCACTTTCTAGGCTCTGGAAGATTGCCTTGACTTTTAATGTATAATCTTCACTAGGAGTTAAGAAAGACAGAGTCTTAGGACTTGTAACAGGTGAGAATGAGCAAGATCCAGAAGCTGTTTTGTATCTGCATAATTGAAAAGTATCATATGCTGATGTATTATTGACTGTGATAGAAATGCTATTGTGTGTCTGACCAGTGACACTAAGTGTTGGTGCTGAAGGAACTAAATTATGGACATGTACATACTGTATATATATAAACATATACATATAATACAGATATACAGACCATTGAGATAAACCTAGATTGGTAGTAGTATATTCTGTAAAAATATTATCAATTTTCTTTGCTTGCGATTTCTTGCAAAACGCATAATGAAATTTATGACATTGAAACTAAAACTTTGTCGCTTAATTTCAACATTCATTTATTTAAATGCTGTACTTAGATCAAGTAAGGCAATCTTTGTGGACAAAATTTGATTTAAATTTAGTTTACTCTTTTATGCAATTGATAAAATCGCATCAGGTGTTCTGAATTTAGGTCGAAATCGAAATTGTTTAATTGATTAAAATTTAATTAATAAACTTGTACATTTCTGCAGGTAGAAGTTTTTCAAATATTTTTTTAGAAACGGTGTGTATGTTAATAGCTTCGATAGTTCGCGGGATTTAGCTGGTCTCCTTTTTATATAGAAGTGAAATATTAGATTGGTTTAAGATAGCGATGGGAAAGTCATTATATTGATAATACATTGATTAAATGGTAGAACTATGGGTTAGAAACACTTTTGATATTCATCTTATTTGCTTATTGCAAATTCCTTTAAAAGAAAACGTAGAGGTTGTTTAAAAATTAAACTTGAAAATTTCGAAGCTTGTGGATTGACATTGAATTTCAATTTTTCAAAATTCTTGCTATTGTGAACTCAAAAACGTTTATTAATTTCCAAACATATATTATATCTCTGAATTTCGTAACGAAAAATCTGAAAAAATTGAACAAATTTATTAATGTCCATGTCTATAATTACCTACATATTCTGTGAATCAAAATGAATTAAACACATTTGGAATATTTTTGGTTTTCAAACTATTAATAAAACCAATCTTCGTATTTGACAGTTCTAATATATATAAAACCTATATATTTGAATACTTTAGTGATCACAATCTTTGCATGCATGTAAGCTGAAAACTAAAGATAGGGAATTTGCTAACTCTAGGTGCCTTAGTAATTTTAATGAATAAAACTATACAAATCTATTGAAAAATATCCATTTCACTTTGATCTTACTTACAATCACCTAAAGTTTATTATGCGTGAAAACACAAAAGCATCTTTGTGAACTGTGAACCGTAATTGTGACTTGATTACCGGTTGGTTTATTTATTGACGTTCTTGCAAACAAATTTCAAAAAAAATTATTTTAATTAAAAGCAAATTACTGTTTATAACTGGAGTAACTGTCTCCCTAATTCATTAAAATAAACTTCTAGAACTTTCGAAATTGAATTAATCAAAAGGAGTCGCAAGTTGAATTACGAATATAAGGTAATGCATTGCTTTAAACGATTACATAAATTTAACCAAAAAAATGGAATTTTCTTAATAAAAGTACTTAGCAAAACTAAGGGACTAAATATACGCATTGAAAAAATTAAATAAGACAATAGAAAGTACTAAAATAAGAAAGTTATCAAAAATATTTTTTCAAAGAGAAATTTTATTTTGAAAGTATGGATAAATGCAAATTTAAGTTTGACGAAAATCAAAACTTTTCATCTCAACAACCTGATATCAGACAGGAACATTGTAATTAATGAATTCCTGTTATTTTAAAGCAATATGATATTTTATCATTAAATAATATGGAGACACCGCTAGATCCCAATTAGCATGGCATGCACCCGGTCTAAAAATTATTTGAAACATTTTTTACTGCACAAAAGCACAAGTTTATTAATGACATACAAATTTTATCAAATAATCAAATCGAATTTCGACGAAAATTCACCACATCTGATGTGCTTTGTCAAATTTCGAAAAAGATAAGCTAAATTTAGATCAAAATTATCTAAGTAAAGCATTTAGTTCAATGAATTTTGATATTCTAAAAGGAAAATTNGCATGCACCCGTTCTAAAAATTATTTGAAACATTTTTTTACTGCACAAAAGTACAAGTTTATTAATGACATACAAATTTTATCAAATAATCAAATCGAATTTCGACTAAAATTCACCACAACTGATGTGCTTTGTCAAATCCAGAAAATGATAAGCTAAATTTAGATGAAAATAATTTAAGTAAAGCATTTAGTTCAATGAATTTTGATATTCTAAAAGGAAAATTACGGCGACAGGGGTTAGTTTCGATGTAATAAATTTCTTCATGAGTCATCTAAGCAATCAGAATGTGCGATTACAAATCTAGGATTAAGACCAATTCTATTTGCATTATACATCAATGATATTTCAAAATTCCTGACCACTTGAGCCATTTACCATTCACAGATGATACCTGTCTATTGTAAACAGCAAAAAAAATCAATTTTAAAACAACCAAATATTTGAAAAAATATATTGAAAATCTCGCTACTTATTTCAATAGCAATAAGTTAAAAGGCAATTTTATCAAAACCCAATTTGTCATTTTTTCATCTAACGAAAAATTTAAGATTTTAGAAAATATTAAAATTAATATTTGTAATTACGAAATTAATCACTGTAATTGTGTAAGTTATGAAGGTGTATTAATAGACAAATGATGTAAAATTTGAATGAATTTGTTTCTCAAATATTAAAAAGATGATATCTGGAGTCAAATACTTATACCTTTCATGTAGAACAAAATTACTGATTTATCTTAAGTCAATTTGATTACTGTGAATTATATTTTTTGAATCGCACATCACAGAGGCGTTCATTACCACTAAAGACTTTTAGCAGGAACGTTAGATCTTTTAATTATGTTAACAATTATGAAGCTCGCCTTCAGCTAATCAACCCTAATACATAGCAACATTTATTAGTTTTTAAAGCTACGGTTCTTATAATGTTGATTGCAATTACATTAGTAGTAACATTGGCTTGAGCATATGCGTGCAATTTATCCTAAAATATTGAGAATTTCTAAGCGGTCTTTGTTTGAACACTATGTGAATAGTAGTGGATTCCTTTGTTCTAAATCTACATAACTACCATTATACTTATGATACAATTATCTCATGAATTACCAATTATGTATATTCTATTAACTATTACCAAACATTTAAACGTAGGCATCCTAATTTTCTTCTTTATAAAGCTATTTGATATATTAATTATGAAATTGTGGTTTATACAGTTGACAACCATACGTTAGTTTATACCTATTTACCAAAGTTGTGATTCTTAGATTTACCTTAGCTCTGGACCATAAATATAGATGGAGTTGAGTCGTTTCCTAAAATCTGTTTAATGCAGAACTATCTTGATTCTACAGCTTTCTTAAACTATTAGATTAATTTAAAAATACTTAAAAGTAAAGCAATACGTGTATAGACACTGGAACCAACAATATTTTGAGCAGATGGATTTTCATATGAAAATTCGATTTTGTACTCTGTACTAGGTGATAGACTTGAGAACTGATGGCTATATGTTTCGTTTTCAGATACTAATGTTCCTGCATTAGAATCAACAACAGTATTCGAAGCATCCTTTATAGTAAAGAGTGGGTTACTAAAGGTTGCTTGAACGGAATCTAATGTGATAGTCACATCTATGGAAGCGTGAGTTCTTGTCGGGTAGCTGAAAGTTCCTTGCGAAAGGGCATCTAAATTGATTTTTGTAAATACGTTTTACAAGAAAGGTTTAAATTTAATACTATTTACAAACTGTTGTTACTCGATCAATTACAAAACAAAAATAGGGAATAATTTATTTTTTGGTCTTCAGCTTTGCAGAAGCCAATTATTTTACCAGTATCACAGTTAAATAAGAAATTGATGATGTAAGCTTATACACTTCTTCACTATTTTACAATTTTATAACTTAGTGGTGGCATTTAAATATGACTAATGAAGTTCAAATCTCCATATAAATGAATTCTAGTTATTATTTTAGCTATCAAGATAAAATTAAAGACGCAATCAGAAGCACTATTTAATATGATAAAATTGTTAACATATAAGCCAAAGAAGCTAAATGATGGGTGTTGAGTGCTCAAACTAATTGCAAAATTTAATTTGATTATGAATATTCGATGAGTGACCAAAATGTGAGTGTCACTTCATATTCTGCTCCCCGAGAAGCGAAGCGCGACTATATAAATTATAGTTTTCGTAGAGTTCGTAGCAAATAGTGATTTCTGATGATTTGAAAGATTCAAGAAAAATGTGTGAAAACTATACAGTACTAAGGAAACAAAGATGTACGTATAAAGACAATACAAAGTATTAGATATACAATTACACGGGATGGAGTCAATTTCCAGATGCTTAATAAATTAGATCATCTCCAAAGCGAATGATTGCGACGATCCTACTCTATTAGAAAATAATCTAAGAGACTTAGTATTAAATTGAATAAGGAATTTTGTAAAAATCGTCACAAAATCAAGATTAATTCCAAAAAAATAGTATAAACGGAGTAAAACGAAAACATTTACTACAACTTAGAGAAACAAATTTATTCATTGAAGAGCAGAAACTCTGAAAAGCACTGTACAAATTTACAGGAGCTGCAGTATCAAAGAACGCCAGTGGATGCAATCAGCCTTGTACAAATAAGGTTCGCGAGTTAAAAAATAATCATATTCAAGAAATCAGAAGCTACCGATGTTATTGTATTTCAATTGGGAGTGAATTTTTAACTGGGACTAAAAAATACATGTGATCTACAAATTTTTGCGTGGGGTGATCGGCCGATAATTAACTTAGCACATTAGCCGTTGCCGAAGTAAATATGGATGCCGTAATCGGTGAGAAGCCTAGAAGTATCTTAGTTGTAAAAAATCTGTGTATATTGTACATGTGCATGTATTATTAGAGTATCCCATTTCAATTTTGGAGAAAAAAATTATAGTTTGAGTTGCAGTCTAACACATTTATATTCAATTTCAAAGCCATTAAATATAAAACACAATAAAATTATTAGCATGTATTTTTTTTAAAGATTGACTATATAATTCGATTATTTAGAGGAAATCATGAGGATGTTTAGACGTAGCCGTCTTTAGCCGAAATGGTTTTAGACTACGAAAATGTAAGTAGTCAAATTTTCTGCCAAAAAATTAACATTGATAGGCATTAGCATGAGATGAACATTTGTTATGGAGCTGATCGTTTAAAACATCTGCTTAATATTGATTGTTGAATTTGTATAAATTCTATTTGTAAATTTGATCGATCAGTAAAATAATGACCTGATGATTTAAAAATTAAAAAAATTAAAATCTCTTCAAGACTGAATTTTATAAACAATATCAGTTTATGGATTAGCACGCCTTTAACCCTAATTCCACTAGGAATTTTTAAAATCTGTGATGGTTTCCTCAAAACATTTTTAAATGCTAATAACTCACGAAATGATAAATATATTTCAATTCTGAAAACACCACAATATGGAGAATTGTCTATTCTTTTTTCTTTTTTTCAACCTTAGATCGCGACATGACGCTGTAGCTGAATGAGACTCACATTGTTTTATTCCCATGGACCGTCTCATTATCTGAACATTGAGTACGGTAACAATTTGAATGTTTTTATATACATCGGATTTCTCATTGAAAAAAGTTTAATATTTTTATGTACTTCATGCAGAAGAATAATTCTTAGCACAAAATTTCATCATTAGATAAGTGCACACGTACCCAAAGACGTGACCATATCAAAGCCTTTCAATATTTTTAACATGTTTCGTTAAATTTGCTAAGAAATGTAGTCAAAGTGGTTTGTTACTTTAATGTAACGCTAATGCAAATTGGATAAATACCACACATAAATTTGAGGTAAGCATTCCTTCAATTTTGGCATATGATAAGGATAAGCAGAAAGCAAAAGAATGTAATATCCAATTAAAAAATACACTCTCTCTTTCTACGAGAATTGCATAAATCGAGCCAAGTTTTGGTGATTCTTAGATATTGAGTCAATATGAGTCTAAAATATTTTTAGATGATTCCTAGATTGCTGCAGGCCAACTAGTGTTTATAAAGGGAATCGGAGGCATCATTATTTGAAAGGTCAATGTATATGTTACCAACATCTTAATATATTAGAATTTCAGAAATCTCAATTAATATTCTCAGCCTGAGTTTGATTTTTAAAAAATTCATAAATTTTGAAAATTTTGCGTCTTGTGATGCTTATAAAAAGAATTTTCAAAAAAGAAAAAGTGTATTATATATTGTATATTACGTTTATATATCTGCATTAAACCAAAAATTATAAATATGAAATTATTTAAAACTTTAATGATATAAACCAAATACTGAGCCATATCGAAAATTTATAAGACAAAAATCATAAGAACCGATATTTGGTCTTCATAAGTTCTAAAAAATTATCACCTGAAAATAGTAATCAACATAAATAGAGTTCAAGTGGCTTGGCCAATAAAAATCGATTATTCTGCTCAAATGAACCAAGTTGATCCTTGTATTGTTGCACTTGAAAAGTTCATTCGTACCAGATAATATAGGTTAAGGAATATTAATTAGTTGTTAATTCGATAATATTTCCAAATCAAAAGCTATTTTTGAAAATGGATGCACGTCATATATAAATTTGAATGATATGTTAAGAGAACTTTATTAAAGAGCTTGCAGGTGACACCGATCTATGATCAATACTTATTGATAAAATTTCTAAAAGCAAACCAAGTCAACACTAATCTTCAATATAAAAAACCTACTGTTATTATAACAAAAAAACATTTTATTGTAATATAGAATAGGTTTCAATTTACACGACAGCATTTATAAACATATTATTTGCATTCTTAAAACGATTTCATTGTAAACTTGATGAAAAATATTTTTACTGAAAATCAAGTTACTTACAGTGCAGAAGATTGAGAACAATAAATAGTGCTAACATGCTAAGATTCGTAAATCTCACTCGATTTTGTGAAGTGCCAATAACGTTTACATCTTGATTGCATTTGGTTTCAATTATTGCTAATTATGCCAGTTGCTTAAGGCATTGGCAATTATAACAGCGTTAGAAAATGTTTAACGTCAAGTAATTGTTTAAGTAACGCCGAAATTGGCAAATTTCGTTGTAGTAGACTATCATACAATAGTGAAGTCGAAGATCACTTAAATAAAACATTACTAAACACTATTATTCATTGCATAAATTGTTACAAATTCTTTTTATGGTAATCAATAATACGTACCACTTTTCAGAACCTATTTGCCCCCTGTAAGCTTTTCTAAATTTCATATTTTTTAACGTCCCGATATGTCTGTGCTTTCATGACTTTTACTTTTGCAACATGAGTCATATTTTGAGAAATTTTGAATTAATTTTACAACCCATTCTCTTGCTATAGAAATTTTGTAAACAATATATATATATATATATATAATACCAGTCAAAGTTTGGGTGGACCATCAAAAACCAACCATTTTTATATTTTGCATCATTTTAAATCCACGAATATGCAAAAAGAAATAACGCATGTAAAAAAACAAATTTTAATGAATAAGACGATGTTCCGAAATCTTGAAAATGTATCTTTGATTCCTCGAAAAAACCACATTTAGACTTGATGACAGCTGCACAGATTCTTCGCATTATCTTAATAAGTTTCTCGAGGTATCTTTTGGAGATGTTTTTCCAGCATTCACATAGATGTTCTCAATGATGTTTTGCGCTGTTCGGTTGATTAGCTTTGACCCTGTAGTCCAGTTCATCCCACACTAACTCAATCGAATTGAGATCCAGCGACTTGGGCGGCCATGTCATTAATTTGAGATGTCCATTTCTCTCTTTCTGTTCGAAATAGTTCCTACAAAGCTTAGAAGTGTGTTCAGATCATTGTCCTGTTTTGGAACAAACTTTCGCCCAACCAACCGTAATCCAGATGGTATTGTAACATCAGTCAGTAGTTGTTGTTATTTATCGGCCAGCTCACAAGCTTTTCATGTTTACTAGTGACTAGTTGTTTTCACGTTTGTACGCATTGTATATAAGACACACCAAAGCATCTGTAAAGAGAAAATAGTTCAGTTAATTTATGTTTTCTTGTTACTAAGTTGGAATCACTGTTGCTCTGGTCAATGTTCACCTAAGCGACCTTCTGCTTTGACATTAAGCCCTATGGCATAGTTCTCTTTAGATTCAACCCAGTGATTCTACAGTATCGCATGCGTTGAAGGATGGTAAAAGTTTTGATGGTTTACAGGATGATAATTTTAGACATCAGTGTTAGGGTGGTATACGGTAACTGAGAAGAATATTTTAATTTGTGTGTTAACCTTATAAGATTCAACGTGTTTTCACGTATGTCCCAATGCATTGCAATGATATTTGTGCATTAAAAAGGATGTAAGATATAAGAATGGTTGTTTTTTGATTGTGTATCCAGTTTGTGATTAGTACTGTACGTTACAGTAAGATTGTGAAATTAGGAATTTTGGGTTAAAACCCTAAAATTTAGTGAATTTGAGAAATAGATATTTCACATACATATACAGTATGTCCCATAAGTTACGACGACTTTTTACTAATAAGTCTATGTCTATGTCAGATGTTAAGAGATGAATTTATTCCTGCTCTTCAAGCAAGACAGATATTATTATCATCACATTTCCAACAAGATGGTGCTCCAGCACATACCGCCATAGCAACTCGTAATTTCTTAACAGATACCTTTCAGGATCGATGGGTTGGCAAATTTGGACCGATTCCTTGGCCAGCACGTAGTCCTGACCTCTCGTCCTGTGATAACGCGTTATGGGGTCTGCTAAAGCCTAGAATCGTAGCAAGAAAAGCACAAAACAAAGAAGACCTGAAAGGCGTTATTCAAGACGAATTTATGCGATTNTCATCACATTTCCAACAAGATGGTGCTCCAGCACATACCGCCATAGCAACTCGTAATTTCTTAACAGATACCTTTCAGGATCGATGGGTTGGCAAATTTGGACCGATTCCTTGGCCAGCACGTAGTCCTGACCTCTCGTCCTGTGATAACGTGTTATGGGGTCTGCTAAAGCCTAGAATCTTAGCAAGAAAATCACAAAACAAAGAAGACCTGAAAGGCGTTATTCAAGACGAATTTATGCGATTTCCAGTTGAAACTCTCCGAAAAATCAATGACAGAACGTTCAGACGAATGCGATTGTGTATTGAACTAGGAGGCCTTCAAGTTGATCCTTATGATTAATTTTTTACATGTTCCTTAGAATAATTGTTAGAAATTACGTAATCGTTACAATATAATTTTGAAATATATATTTTCTTTACCTTGTTTTCTTTTTATAGAAGTTGTTGTAACTTATGGGACAGACTGTATCCTTCTATAGTAGCGATTCATAATATCTTCCTCTCATTCTTGTATCCACACGTATCCGACGGATTTGTGTCATAGAAGGAACTATTCTTTGCTACTATTAAAATGTTTTTGAATGTTGNAAGACCTGAAAGGCGTTATTCAAGACGAATTTATGCGATTTCCAGTTGAAACTCTCCGAAAAATCAATGACAGAACGTTCAGACGAATGCGATTGTGTATTGAACTAGGAGGCCTTCAAGTTGATCCTTATGATTAATTTTTTACATGTTCCTTAGAATAATTGTTAGAAATTACGTAATCGTTACAATAAAGTTTTGAAATATATATTTTCTTTACCTTGTTTTCTTTTTATAGAAGTCGTTGTAACTTATGGGACAGACTGTATATTTGCTATATAATTTCTTTCTAACTCTTATATTTTTGTAAGTGCCAATTCAACACACAACATAATGTTTTAAAATATAGTTTGAAGCACTTCCTGTAAAACTTACATTGTTATAGAATTCATTTATTTATTATTTGATAAGCACTTTGTTTTTAAAATTATTGTGGAATAAAAAGTATTAGGTCATAAAGAAAACAGGACAACTTTTTCACTTAGAATAAATTCAAACAAAGCATATGTAGATAACTATATCTACAGGCAATAACAAACTATGACCTATAAATTTAGCTATATAATGGGTATTGGTCAATTGTTGGCTCACTGGACTTCAGACAC